>OX381709.1:8995383-9231203 GCA_947462335.1 Harmothoe impar | reverse complement strand
AGTGCATTATGGGTATTTATTTTTTATGAAATATTGCAGTGCCATTGATTTAACCAAGGAAGGCCGTATTTAACACCCCCCGTGAAATAACCCTTGCCCGTATCTAACAGCCCGTAAAATCATCGAAATTGTTGATTTTACCACTGTAAATTAGCTTTTTCAGAGCAAATAAGTGGAATTTTGATGTATATTGTTAATAATGACATGAAATAAACACAAAGGAGCACGAGTATTTCACGAGGCTTTGCCTCGTGAAATAACCCTCAGTGAGAACCTCTACTAATGTCTATATATTATCAGCCACTGGTCACAATGGCCACAGAGAAGAATGATAAGGCTGATAGGTGGCATACCACTCCAATCTTTATCACCTCCCCATTTTCTAGGGTGTGAGATGAGGGACTTAACCTGATTGGGATCTCACTCTGACTGACTGACATGTGGCCATCTACAGTGTAAATGCTCTATTTTTCTGAGGTGAAAGACATATTCTTTAAGCTTATCTAATCAAAGGCCATTTTTCATAGGGAGACCATAGTTATAATTCGTACAGAAGATAAATGAGCGACAAGGGGGACCAGATGGTGGCCTACACTGGGGAAACCCACTATTAAAAGCATTATAGAACCAAATCAGGAACTAGTTGACACTTGACACAGGAAGACTAATGATATAACAGAATTACCCCCCCCCCCCCCCGACCCTTAGCTTCGCTTGTCTTCCCTACATGTTATACCTGAGACAGTCACGGTCACTTTCCGCATTAAGGGAAGGGTCCAGAGTTGACACGACCCATTTTTATTTCTTGTTTGTTTGTGTAGTTTAACGTCCCATTGTTTTTCAGAGGTGACTTCACAAGTAAAAAGGTAGGCCGAAGGTGAACTACACCGCCGATTTCACCTTTTTGGGGCAGCGCTATGCCCTTTAACTCTCACGCTGAATAAATGCAGCACTGGTGAGTTATTCGCCATTGCAGTTACTCGCCTATGCTGACCCTATGGAATTGATCGTAATGTCTCAAACGATTGTGTAATGCCCGTGAGTTACTCGCATCACGCTCCCATTCTGGGACAATACAGCAGTGGTTACTCTCGTTCCCAAATCCTTCCGATGCCTGGAACCAGTGGACAGGAACCAGAATGTATGATGGTAGTATTACTGTATTTTACCATCAGACTTTCTAGTTCCATTTCCTGTCCCTGTCCACTGGTTCCAGGCTACCAGCAGTTTTGCCCAAAACTAGCAAAATCCCAAGGTCAAGGTCATTTGGCTGTTAACAGAGCCTTCCTTCGGAAGGATTTGGGAATGAGAGTAAGCAGTGGTCAGCTGTCACATCCGTAGGGAATCTGTAACAAAATGGCTGTGCTCCCGCTAGTCGCGTACATAACCCGCAGTGCCGTCTGGTGGGTGGACTTGGTACCTGCCGGGTATACTTTAATACCATTCATGTCTTATCTCTAGTCCACTTACAGCCCTGTAAGGGCCGCACACTGTTTTGATGTCATAATACAGGTCCTACTCGCCAGGGCTGCCGACCCTATGGGGTTGATACACAGTCGGCATAATGCATTAATGCAGCACTCATCAGGGATGAATTCATGCATCATACCGACCCTATGGGGTTGATACACTCCCAGAGGCTCGGCATTCATGCATCATGACAGAGGGCATGGTACATTAAGGGAGTGAGGCCAATAATAAAAGGTTTGTTTCAGGTCACCCGACCGACCCTATCAAAACAGGGCCGACCCTACATTTTTTATCATGCAATTTTGAAGAATTTTTCATATTCTTACCCTTTTCTTGGGCTGGCTAGTACTTTCATGTTTAACAAAAAAAAAGTTTAAAAAAGAAATCCGACCCTACACTTTCTTGCCATGTTACCTGAAACCTTTACCTTTTTTGGCCTGATCATTTACAGAGATATATGTGAGGGGTGGACATCTCTATACTGTATACAACAGGTGGTCCATGATTACATTAAAGGCACTGTGCGGCCTTTACAGGTGCCAGATAAGGTTGTCAGTAGCTACCTGGTGTACACAGGAGATCAGACACCACACCTGTACACCCTCACCTTAGGGAGTGGTCATTTTTGAACAACAGGGGGGGGGGGTGGTGGATTTGGGGGGGGGGGGGACAAAAAAAATTTGGACCCCTTGGAGGGGGGGGGGCAAAAAAATTTGGACCCCTCTTGAGGAGGGGGACCAAAAAAATTGCACCCCTTTTTTAGTGGAAAAGCCCGCGCGTTACTATAGCTCAAAGGGGTCGGCCGCGCTCAATTTCAACTTGCCTGAGGGGGGGGGGGGCCAAAAAAATTTCGACCCCTCCCGTGGGGGGGACCAAAAGAATTTCGACCCGCTCGCGCGAAAATCCACCGACCCCCCTGTTGTTAAAAAATGACCACTCCCTTATACACCTTGTACACCTGTATGTACATCTACACTTTATACACCTACACCTGTATTTACACCTGTAGAGGAGCTAGCTGACTCAACCACACACAGGTGGGTTACTAGGGTCAACATAGGGCCAATTATCACACCCTACATATCTCTGTTCCTCTTCATGGGTACCCACACTTTTGACCGTGTCGCCGTGTCGAATTTTAGCAAATATTTTTAGCAAAAGAGCCGTGTCGTTGTGTCAAATTTTAGCGAGAGCTGTGTCGTTGTGTCGAATTTTATGGATATAGAATACACTAGTGCATTATAACAATGACTGTCTGTCGATTTTTAAAAGGGCCGTGTCGCCCGTGTCGATTTTTAAAAGGGCCGTGACACCCGTGTCGATTTTTACCCATGTAGAGGCACATCTCTACTGGGTTAGCAAGTTGGGGATTTAGGAATTATAGGACATTTTTTTGTATTGCTGCACAAATGTTGATTCTGGTCATAATTATCTGGACAAACCAGGTGGGAAAATGTCAGAATTCGACCAGTGCATTCTCTTTGTTATCGAATTAATTCTTTTTAAATTTCATCAAAAACACATTTCAGGGATGGGAAAAGTACATCGACAGCTCAATATATTGTATGTTGTAAAGTACGTTAAAATCCTGGTAAATGTCAGTGATTTTAAGTGTATATAACCAGGTTATATTATACGCGTGACACGGGTTATATGCAAGAATCTACAGCACATATATACATATGTGTTTTCTTCTTGGCACCACAATATCACAGCACTTCATACCCAATGTGCTTATATGGGATTTATCTGTTTCTGACCCCCAGTCTCACGGAGGATATCCCCTGATTTAGGGAGTGTTCATTTATTAATTACAGGGGGGAGGGGTGGTGAGATTTCGCGCGGAGAGGCGAATTCTTTTTACCCCCCCCCCCCCCCTTGAGAGCGCGTGAAATGTTTCGCGTCCCCCCCACGCCAAAGGCGTCTAAAATGTTTCGCCCACCCCCCTTTGAACTATGGTAACGCACAGGCTTTTGCTAAAAAGGGGCTAAATATTTTACGCCCCCCCCCCCCTCAAGAGGTGTCAGAATTTTTTTACACCCCCCCCTCAGGAGGGGTCGGAAATTTTTACGCCCCCCCTCCCCTGTAACTAATAAATGAACACTCCCTTAGCTCCATAAATGACAGATATCAATGGCTAATACCGATGTGTATATCTGTGTCATGTTACTGTTATCCTCTGACCGACACGGTTATCAACCTGTCAATGCTACACGACAAGCACAAGATACACACTGGCTACAACACAACAGCTTAGGCTACTTAGTCAATTATCAGCTTTGCGGACACTTTTTAGGAAAATAGAGTGCGGGAGGGCGCCTTTTATTTCATTTTGTTTCACTTTTTCTGGAGGTGCGGGAGGGCCTTTTTCTCTTTTTTTTCTTTTATAATGTTGATGGTCTGCACTTGGAAATAAGGTCAAAAATGCATTTTAAATTAAGTTTCTACTCCAATTAACGGCTGAGATATTAAACATTTTGCAACTTGTATCTAGATTTTTTTTAGATGGGGCCTTTTCTGTCCTTTTTTGCCTCAAAAGGGTCAACATAATGCATGAATGGATTATGATGATTTATTAAAGTCATAACATACACATAATATTGATGCAATTGTTTGCTCCTCAATGTGTAATGTTATATTTCTAAATCGGTTTGTTTCGGTGGCCAGCGTAGTAGGCTATTTATCCAATACCTCAGTGTGATACATTTAATTGAAAACATTCCAGAGATGCATAGAAATCGTAATTTGATATCTTTAATCGTAATGGGCGTAATAGGGGTCAAAAATGATAAAATTACGAAAAAATCGTAACACTTGGCACCCCTGAAGATGCTGCATTTGTTCAGTATTGTTGTCTGGGATTGCAATTAACAACATGGGGTTTGGCATGGGACAGGTGCGTGGGAGGGGCGGGAAAAGGAGCAAATTTAACTCTTTAAGGACGACATGTCGATAAACAGCGACATTTGTCGTCATAATGTACCAATACAACCTCAGGGAGTAACTCTCTGGTGCTGCATTGGTGCATCATGCCGACCCTTCGGGCGTGTTTCAACACCGTAGGATAGGGACGATGCTTGAAAGCAGCACTGGCGAGTTACTCGCCAGGGCTGCTTTTCTGCATCATGACGACAAGACAATGTACTATAAACGTATATATTTTCGCTGGTATAAATGTTCGCAGATTTGCTATAAAGTACAATCCGCGAAAATATGTACAGCGCAAAATTTAATACGTTTACAGAATTGAAGCACTATGCCGCCCTTAGGCCACACCAAATAAAAAATTGGTCTACGGATTTTCATTTTGAAAATATGGTGCGAGCGAGCAATTTTTTTACTTTTTTTATTTAAAATTGTTTGTGGTCTGCAGATTTTTACCTCAAATCAAGTGGATCAGGCAACATTTTATTTTTTTCCTGACGGAAATTTTTCTTGGGATTTGATAACTCCCAAATTTGGTTTTTGATCAGAAAAAGACCACAAAAAAGAAAGAGAATTTTTTTTTTCAAATTTCTCAGAAAATGGTGCGGGCGCATCCGTAGACACTTTCTTTTGCAAAAAAAAAAATTGCATTTTCGAAAATATGGTGAGGGAAATCCGTAAACCAACTTTTTTTTTGGTGTGGCCTTAAGGGCTTCAGGCAGAGGCATATACCACTGGGAGGGGATGAGGGTGGGAAAGGTGTGCTACGTGTGTACTACCCAGTCTCCCGCATAGAAGGCACGGCTAGTACGTGAGTTAGATAGCCAGTGCGGCTTATAGGGTCAGCCCAGAGTTGGGGTAAGGCTATATATAATATACATGAGTCTATGGTACATTACCAAAAGCACTATAATCAGATCGCTAGTGCAGCTTATAGGATCGACCTAAAGTAGGGGTGCGGCTGCTACGTGAGAATGTACGGTAGTCTAGTCTGGCAGCTACTGGCACACCTTATAAATGCACCCAGGGAAATTAACCCGTCCCCCCTCACACCTCCCTCCCACAGAGATCTTCAGCTGCCAACACTTAATAAGATGGATGCTTACCGTAAAACCTCATGTATAGGCCGCACCTAGAGTTTGAAGAAATCCTATAAGCCGCACCTGGGATATTGGCCACTTTAGTCCTTAAAAATTGTAGAATTAAATGAGACTTACCAGGGTAAGGTGATATTTGATTATGATTTGTAATGAGACTTACCAGGGTAAGGTTATATTTGAGTACAATTTTTCCTAAAGAGGGTCGTCTTGAAGGCGGGGTGGGGTTTTACGGTATCTTTAAATTAATTTGTTTACAATCTCTTTTTTTTAAAGATCTCATTCAATCAAACTTAAAGATACATGTAAATCTTCCCGTGTGACACTGATATATGATTTGTCTGATAAATTATATTGTCACACTGAAAATGAATCAAATTATATTGTTAGCTAATCTTTAAAAAATAGCCGCGCATCGCACCGTCGTAGATTGAGAATTGATTTATCGTTGTGCTCATCTATTTCCGTCTTCCTGCCTTTATCCAATCATCAATACTAACCCTCCTTCCTAGACATTAATTGATAATTTGGCACTGAACGCGCCAGGATTATATCCATATCCCAAAGAGGTTTACCAATTACATATTGCTGTGTGCTTTGTATTTAAAAATCTATTCACTGATGTCAAGTCAACGTTAACCCTATATATATGCTGTTTTATTGGCGCTGCTACTGCATTGACGGATCATGCGGACTCTGTGGGCTCGATACCACAGGGTTGCCACAGACAAGGTAGTTTTGAATTCCCTGACTTTTCCCTGACATTTCCCTGAGGTTATATCAAATTTCCCTGACAATCGCGACATAAACCCAATGTTTTTAAATGCCCTCCAACTATGAATATGCATACTAAGCGAGTGGTCAATATCTGACAACAGGGGTTTTGTGTATTGTGTGCGCGGAAATTTTACCCCCTCCTGCTTGAGGATTTAGATATTTTTCTCCCTGAAAATCTCTGAAAATAAAAGTGTTTTACCTTTTTGTACTTCAAGATTTTCCCTGACAAAATGTTATTTTCCCTGACATTTTCAGAAAATATCATTTTCCCTGACATTTTGCCAAAAAATCTGAAATTCCCTGACATTTCCCTGACCTGGAACGAAAAATATTTTCCCTGACATTTTCCCTGACAGTGGCAACCCTGTACCAGTCAAATGGTTGTCATGATGCAACGAGTTACTCCCCGGCATCATGACAACTAATGAACATAAAACCTGAACAGTCTGATTATTTCATACAGATTAATTTGAAAACATACCAAAATTATCACAAAAGAAAAAACAGGGATGAAAGTGACCAATCTAAAAAAAAAAGGAAATGTTCAAATTGAGGCCCCTGATTAAAAGTCCTCTACAGTTAAGTACAGATCTTCACGACATGAAAAAATTTGAAATCAGGGGAAAACTCCAAGTTTTTCGTCCCTGTTGATGGATTAATAGTCGGGTTATTTCATAGATTAATTTGGAGACATACCTTCATCACAAAAGAAAGAATTACAATGGCCAGGCCCCCGATCTAGTTACAAACTACCAGGGTCTATGACAGCGCGGGCTGCCTCATCGAACCCGGTACACGCTGCTCCTGTTTGCTATTTTACACGCGCTGAGTCCATATTGATCATAGTCTCAGTAGGAATACAGGTAAACACAACAGGTAAGGGGATCTTAACTCTGCATGTCTTGCTACAGTACTAGTCTTACATACTGTAAAGTTTCCACGGTTAAGAGTTGCGGGTTGTATGAAAAGGTGCCTATGCCATTTGTAGGTGCAGCTTATATTAGGGTTAGGCTTATACACAAGAATTTACGGTACCGTAAATAAATAGACAAAGGTGCACGAGTTTCAGTCTGTTGACTGGGTTATTTCACGAGTTGACTTTGGGCCGTATTTCACGAGGCCGTAGGCCAAGTGAAATGCGGCCCAAGGGTCAACAAGTGAAATAACCCAGTCAACTGACTGAAATGAGTGTACCTTTGTGTTTATTTTTCGATTCAAAATACCGAAATTATTGTAGGGGGGAGCCTAAAAGGACTAAATTTGCTTATTTCTACGCCGTTCAAATGTAAACAAACCGCCGTTTTGATGACGTCACAGGGCCGTGAAATACGACCATGGGTTATTTCACGGGGGTGTGCAATACAGCGTTCTTTGGTTAAGTCAATGGGACAGCCATATTTGATGAAAAATAAGCTTATGTATAAGCCGCACCTACAAATGGCAAAGGCACCTGCCCAAGATCTTACCACCCCCCCCCCCCCCCCACCGTTCTTAAAAAATTAGCACTCCCTTAGTACCAAGTAGTAAGGGGATTGCTACAATATCCACCATGCCGTCAAATCCCTCGATATTGATTTGATTTGATCGATTTGCTTAACATCCAAGTGTACAATGACGCCTCAGACTTCTTAAGTTAGCAAGGTAGCCCCCTACAAATAGTGGTAGTCTTGTCTCGCAGTAGGACAGATATCTATATGCTGCTTGCCCAATACAGCAGTGACCCCATCTATGGATGATCGGATCTATGAAATGAATGAGGTTCATCTATCTTTGGCTCTAGGTTCCTTTTTCAATCTTCTCAGTCAGACAAGGCCTAAAAAAAAAAAGTTGTGTTCCGGTATCCCGACCGACCCTCCGTTTTTGGGGCCGACCCTAATTTTTTTTAAATACATTTTTGATTTTTTTTTGTTATCTTTAGGACATTTTTGGTATTTTTACCACTAAAATTCACCCATTTACAAAAAAAAATTGTAAAAAATTAAAAAAAAAAACACAAAAAAAAACCAGACCTACCGGCCCTCTTTTTTTGGGCCATGTTACCGGAACACAACTTTTTTTTTTTTAGGCCGAACACCACACTGACTACCTTACTAGATCTGTGAATACATTAACAGTGCTAATGAAAAAGGCATCGATCGCCAAAGGGCAAAGGGTAGTCGCCCCACTGGGTATTAGAGACCACCAACACCCCTCCCCCTTCACTCCGCGACCCTTATTGTAGTGGTGGTTGCTATGGTAGTCAAGGAACATGATACTCCCTGCCATGATGGGGTATGGGCGTGCACTCTCCGCGTATGGGTAATCAGTGGTTTTGTATCTCTGCCTCAAATTGAAGGCAGCCATTGGTTTGATTTATTGATTGCTTTGCTTAACGTCCAAGTCTATTATGACGCCACAGACTGATCTCAAGTTAGCAAGGTATCCATCCACAAATAGTAGTACGGTAGTCTTGCCTCGCAGTAGGACTTCATATGCTGCCCAATACAGTAGTGACCGCATCTATGGATGATTGAATCTATGAAACAAATACTGCATCTATGAGGTGAGGGAGAAAACTGCTACTGGGGCACGTCCCCTCCTCTTTTTGAAGGATGGCAAATGTTCTTTTATTTGCCTGGTCCCACATACCTGGGCTAGTACCATAGTAGGCAGGGCCAGACAAACCACGGCCTTTGATATCGCAGACATGGTTCACTGAGGAGGGATCCCATGCCAGACCACCAGCAAGAACTTTGAAGGCCCGGGCTAATATGGGCAGCGGCTGCCAAAACAACTAAGTGACTGATCACAGCAGTAAAACAAGATACCCCTCCAGTTTTTTCACCTTTAATGATTCCAGTATGCCCATTGGTATTATGGAAGGCTCCCGATGAAGTTATTCTACTCCTTCATGCCCCCATCATGAAGGTCCCCACTAACATTGGCTTTGCCAGCTGTGTATATCACGCGAGTTAAACGGTAAACACAAGGTGATCGGAGGTTGGGATTGCGGGTTATACAAGGGTATTTGCAAGTTTATAACACCCGAGGGGGGGGGGGGGGGGTCACTGAGTCTATGAGGGTAGATAACAACTGCCGCCCTACAGCCCCTCTCATCAGAGGTTGGGAAATTTGACCGCCCTACTTCTCAGTGGTTGGGGGATTTGACCGCCCTACATTTCAGAGGATGGGAGGTTTGACTGCCCTACATTTTACAGGTTGGGAGATTTGACCGTCACACTTTTCAAAGGTTGGGAGACTTGATGATCTATTACAAGTTTAGGTCTCCCTGAATTTTGTACAAATACAATTTTATTCACCCTTTTCAGCAAGAAAACTTGCTCAATTTAATGATATGATTTTAACCGCCATGCTAATTAGGACCTTGATGACAGCTGGCCGCCCCCCCCCCCCTTTCGGGATCTAATAGAAATTCTCCGCCACCGCTTTTCATAGTCGTGCTGCAGTAGTTATCCAATACATGGTGGAGTGCCCCCCCCCCTCCCCCACGGATATAACAGTACTAAAGTAGCCACTATCAGACCCCACGTGCGGGTTATAGGATTGTCTCGGGTTACACAGGAGATGCAGGTTATACACAGGACCTTACAGTCGTCCGACATACCTCAGCTACACCAGAGATGCCACTCCCTTGTCGACAAAAAGTAGGAAGTCAAAAATTTTAGTAAATTTTCTGTAGGAATTTAATGCAGAAATTCCATCAAAAATGTAGGAATTCCTGCAAAAGTAGGAAAAGTCACATCTCTGCTCCACCCATCAGAGAGGTCAGATTGAGGCAGAGATACAGGTAGACACACAGATGCAAAGCTCTGTCAGGAGAGTGTTGTGAGTGGTAGGTGCATAGATCTATAGCGGAGTCTCAGGCGGTGGCATGTTGCGCCATGCTACCCCGAACGTGCCCTGCACCCAACACCACCATCAATCATACCTACAGATGAGTGCTACTGGCAGTCAGCTGGATATATACACCTTAATACATTACCTGATATACAGCTCTATGGCTGATTCTAACTGTCTGATCTGAGTTGTTATTGGTTGGAGGAGGAGTGTACCACTAGTGACCACAGGAGGACTATCAGAGGTACCTTTTATATACGGTGTATAGGGTGTGTGTATGCATATCCATGCTGGACCTCTACTGTCTTATTACCTGATATATAGGGCAGTGACTGATTCTTACTGTTTGATTTGAGTCGTCATTAGTTTGGAGGATTGCTGTGTAATAGTGTAGAAGGACTGTGTACTAGTGAACACAGGAGGAGTATAAGGGTATTTTTTATACTGTGTGTGTATATCAATATCTATTGTATGTACCGCAGAGGATTGTTACTCGGGATATACCGGAGGACACCAGAGGTCAGGAGGGAGTGAAGACACTTGACTAGATACTAAGTACCTAGCCATGTTAATGTGTTTGTTATTAATCCTTTAAGGGCCGCATTCTGCTTTAATGTGTAATGTCCTTGCAGGGTTGCCACTGACAAGGTAGTTTTGAATTCCCTGACTTTTCCCTGACATTTCCCTGACGTTATATCAAATTTCCCTGACAATCGCGACATAAACCCAATGTTTTTAAATGCCCTCCAACTATGAATATGCACTCTTTTTAAAGTTATCTTCTACTTAGCGAGTGGTCATTATTTAACAACAGGTTTTGTGTATCGCATGCACGCAAAATTTTACCCCCCTCCTTTTTGAGGACTAGGATATTTTTCTCCCTTAAAATTTTAGCAAAATACAGGCTTTTTTCAGAGAAAACAGGTGACTTTTTTTGTATTTCCGAGATTTTCCCTGACAAAACATTATTTTCCCTGACATTTTCAGAAAATATCATATTCCCTGACATTTTGCCAAAAAATCTGAAATTCCCTGACATTTCCCTGACCTGGAACGAAAAATATTTTCCCTGACATTTTCCCTGACAGTGGCAACCCTGCCTTGGTCCTCATGATGCAGTCATGCTGCCCTGCGAGTAACTCGCCAGGCTGCAGTCATGTATCATGCTGATCATTTGGGAGTGTATCTTCCCTATAGGATCATGATGCATCCATGCAACACTGGCTGCATTCATGCATCATGACGACCAAGGGAATTCATGCACTATGCTGCCTTGAAAGGATTATCAATACATTGTACAAACACAGAGAAGGCCATCAATGCTAGGACTTATATGCAACCAAACCAACAAGTAGGATGTATTCATGGTGTATGACATGTGCCTCTACATGGGTAGTCAGATTTCTGAGCGTCTCACTGTGTTACTTTTCAGTAGAAACAGCGTGTCATATACTTATACATATAGCATCTTCTAGTCGATTTTTAAAAGGGCCGTGTCGCACGTGTCGATTTTTAAAAGGGCCGTGTCGCACGTGTCGATTTAAAAGGGCCGTGTCACATGTGTCAATTTTTACCCATGTACAGGCACTCATATCAAACAATGGTACCATACAAATTAAATACTTCGCAATAATACAATTCTTTTTTACATGTAGATCAACAATGTCGGTAGAAATGCTTCGAAACAAAAACGCTGACATCAATATTGTCTACAGCAACTCTGTAAAACAGATCCATAAACCTTTAAAGATAGCATAGTGCTTTAATGCAGTATGACCGGATATGTCATGATGCTTGAATGCAGCCCTAGCATGTACCGTAAAACCCTGCCTTTAAGACGACCATATTTTGGGATTTATTTTCCCTAACTAGGGGGTCGTCTCAAAGGTGGGGTTTTCTTATATAGGATTAAAGAGAAAACCATTCTCAAGTTTTTCCTCATACAAGGGGGTCGTCTTAAAGGTGAGGTCGTCTTGAAGGAGGGGTTTTACCGTAACTCATCACGGCTACAATAATGCATCCAGGGTTCCCACAAAAATTTCAGATTGAAATTATGTCCTCACAGGGTTGAATCACTCCGGGTGGGTAGTCATGTTGGACAAATGAAGTGTACCTGATAGTAATGCATTGGTGCATTACAATAGATTAACACTACGTCTGGGCCTTATAAAGCTAGTTTAATTATGGTGCCGACAAGTTACTTGTTCAGACTGTTGGCACTTCATTTGGCAACATGTCTAATAAACCTTTCCGTAAAACCCTGCCTATGCGACCAATTTATTTTGGCGCCTTTTCTCTCTATAATCCTAATTTTCTCTCAAATTGGGGGTTCGGCTTATAGGTGGGGTCTTAATACATTAGATTAAAGAGCAAACGATTTTAAAACCTTTTTCACATAATGTAGGCAGATCTCTTTTTTCAAGTTGAGGGTTCGGCTCATGAAATGGGTCGTCTTATAGCTGGGGTTTTATGTTATATTCAATTACCCCTTTGTGTATATTTACAGATTTGAGCACCAAAACGGACACCGTCACCCACAGAAGGACCCTACACCTCACCCTACGCCATGCGCCTCTCGGGCTACGCTGAAGAAATGACCTCGCCACCCAAGAACGGGTCAGTTGGGGGGTCGGTTGCGGGTTCGGTCTCGGGGTCAGGACGGAAGCGTAAGGCGTCACGTAAACTGTCGGAGACGAGTCTGAAGGCGACGCCCATCTGTACCCCGTCTGCCGGGACCCCGGTCCACTCTGTCACCCTGCCCCCCATAGAGCAGCACAACGGCATCTCCACCAGGTAGGTTCAAATGACCCATCGCAGGGTTGCCACCAACAACGTAGTTTTAAATTCCCTGACCTCATATCAAATTTCCCTGACAATTGCTACATAAATGCAATTTTTTTATGTGCCCTCCAACTATGAATATGTGCTCCTTTTAAAGTTATCTTTTACTTAGCGAGTGGTTATTATTTAACAACGGGGTTTTTAGTATCGCGTGCATGTACAAAGTAAGAGTTTCTACAATACTTTCTGATTGAAATGTGCTGACTTTCAAGACCAAAAATTACATTTTCCTCATCATATTACCATACGTCGGCTACCCAGTATATAGCACTGGAAGCTCTAAAATTCTTATTTCTTATTTTCCCTGACTTGCTGCAAAATGTCAGAAAAGTCCACAACCTCTCCCCCCCCCCCCATGACTTTCCTATACTTGTGAGCACCTCTTATATAACGCCACTACACTTCAACTCTTGCTCAAGGGATAGCAATATTTGGGTATCTCAAGACAGCATCAGCATCATGACATCATGATAAAATAACAGAACTCTAGCGTGTAACTCGCCAACACGGTATTGGTGTTTCATGGTGCATTTAACAATTTAAGGACAGTATCATGCTTTAATGCATCATGCCTTTTGGTCGTTGTGATGCATGAATGTAGCGTTGGCAAGTAACTCACCAGTGCTGTATTAAAGGGACTTGCTACTTGTCGCAGGATTACTGATGTTCTATTGACTTTTGCACATAACTCAGGATTATGGTAGTTTGATTTATTATCTAATAGAAAACCAAAAGGAATTGCCATGTCACGGCACTAACTTTCATGATACGGCCATTTGAGCAAAGGAGTGCCTTAACTATAGAAATGAATAGGAAAACAGCATTTTCACATTATCTGTCATGGATAATCCCCTTCTTCTATTGATATTGCAACCAAACCTTGGGAATGTATAATGGACAGCTATACAAACATTTTAGGACCAATAAAACAGGGGGTCACAGATAAAATGAGAGAGGCATGAATTTTGGAAAAATATTTCTTTTGCCTTAACTATAGGATCCTATGGGTGTCCTAGCAGTGAATATATGTGAACAATGGAGGTATACTGTCAAAGTAGCAAATACAAATAGTTGGGTTAGGGAAAGTCATCTATGTAGGAATATGAATACAGCTTAAAGAATACTTTTCATGAGCTTCGATTTTTGCCGCCAGGTGGCTTCTGTGTAGGAACCAGCAATTCCCTTTAAGATACTCCCAAACTGTGTTAAGACACTCCTGAAGGATCAGTATGATGCACCAATGCAGCACCCTCGAGTAACTCACTGGGGTGGTGTATCAAATGACGACCAATGTACTTTTTTAGCGCCATGCCGCTCTTAATTAAAGTGGCATAATCACTGAGTGTATCCCACCCACAGTTCTAGTACTGTTCTAGTTTACTATGGGGTTAAGTGCGAGTGGTGAGAATGCCCCTTTAAGGGCTAAGCATCCCTGACTAAGTTATAGACATGTACTTTATACTCCTTGTTCCCCACAGCTGGGACCCTGTACCAGAGGAAGACAGGTGAGACTTACCCCAATCAGGGTCACTGCATGTCGCATCAGTTTGAATCAAACTTTCTTCAAAATCGTTTGGAGAGTTTATATTCCATCAGTTATTTGTGTCTGCATGTTCTGTGTAAGTTTTCTTTTTTTCAGTTTTTGATAAAGTTCTATGGGCATGGCAGTAAGTTGGGATTCGCACACATTCACTTTCTGATCAGCTTCCACCAAATTAATTTTTCAATTCCCCCCCCCCCCCCCGCATCAAACTTTACCGGTAGTATGGCAACCTCTACCTACACCAATATGTATACAGTATACCGGTAGCTGTCCTGTGTGACAGATACAGTGTACCCTTAGGCATGCTACTAGGATATTGTCCAAACACGGACGTGCATGTTTTGAGCACTCTTAAAAGTACACTAACTCCACCTGGTGGGGCTAGAATTCACAATCTTTGGGAGTCAAGCTTGAGCTATTACCTTAAAGCAGGGAAGTGTCTGTGAGGTCTGCTATTATAGTCATTGGAGTTTGACAGTATTAATAGTTTATCCTATTCAATTTGGAATGGCATGATGAGGTTCACGCTTATTTTTTATCAAGAAAATCCTAATGAAAACCCCTCTGATAATGATACATATCATGTATCTCAGTGACATTCACACATGTAATCACTAAAGTAAGGCCACTTAAAAAAGATTTTCAGCTTTGCAGACACTTATAGGAAAAACGAAGTGCGGGAGGGCGGCTTTTTATTTTATTTGATATTCCTATGCTAGGCCATGAGGGCGGCCCTTTTTTATTTTTATAATAATTCAAGGACAATTGGATAAGTCATTAAATACAATATCATAAATATAGCCATTATAGTTAACTAGAATGATAGGCTAAACATATAGAAATATTTATAGAAAGAACAATACTTTTAAAATCTAGTTCTTATGTCAATTAATGGCTGGGATATGATGTTTTCTCTATATTTCGTGTCACCCTCTTCATGGATGCGGGATGTTTGAAGTATTTTTTATGAAAATATCAAATAAAATGCACCCATGCGGCCCTTTTTAACTGATGCGGGCAGAGTCCACAAAGCTGATAATCTTTTTTAAGTGGCCCAAGTGAAAAGTTTCCATGAAAATAACAATAATCAGTAAAATTCTTAACAGTATACCGTAAAACCTCTCTGATAAGCCGACCTTTTTGGTGGATTTTAAGCTTGAGTCGGCTTATAGCATGGTTTCAAAGAGGGGGGTCGGCTTATAAGGGAGGTTCTTTATCAACTAGATTATAGTTTAACCATGTTTAAATGGACCCAAATTCGGCTTATAATATTCTCTCAAAGTGGGGGGTCGGCTTATAAGGGAGGTCAGCTTATCAGAGGTTTTACGGTAATTTCTCTTTATGGGGTGAAATATAGACAGGGGAACAAATAGTTTTGCATGAGTTTGTGAGATGTAACAAGCCTTCTTAAAGCATTCTTTAACACGTTATTGTCCTCTACTCGTTACCCATGCAGCTGGCAGGAGCTCAATACAGACAACGGGTGAGAACAACTCGTGTTGATGTTAACCACTATATTTACTTAATTACCTACAGTTTAGTTTGTGGTTCGTTCCTATTTCTTTCCTTTTTTTTGCGCATGGGTTTAAATTATTCTTATTTGTTTATCCGCTACTAGTAATTCCTTTTTCAGATGTTTACTTAAAACTTTACCACAGCTTGTCTAATTATTGATTTAGTAGAGGCAAGTTATTCAAGACTCTGAAAGCGTTTATTCATTATCTATTTTGCGTTGATAGATATTTCAATGATCCAGCCCTTAGCTTTTAAATCAGACGGTATGGTATCTAGCAAATCATTCATTTTCCCTCTCAAAAACCCTATTTCAGTGAGACAATTTTTCCTTGCACAATTTCCTTTTTTGATGATGTTTTTTGTGATATGAGTCAAGATAGTGTGCAGCATAAAAAGTCAATCGATCATATCAATCTTGCTAGATTGGGTTGGACGGTGTGTGTCGTTCCTCTATTTCATATCAATCTTGCTGTGATTGGCTTTGTTAGCATTGAAACACATTTATACAATATACGACTTCCAATGCTGAAGTAATAACACTGTCCTTACTACATACCTGTAAACCCTAGATGAGTCAAAAAAATCTGAGACAATAAAGTAGAGCATGTTTAGACTCTATATTTCAAAGAAGGTCCGATCGCCGGAAGTAGGCCATGGAAGTGTCAAAACGGACGTTGATTTTAGCTACGAGATTGCTACTTCTTAAAACTTTTTCTACCCCTATATTATATCTCCTTCAATTGGTCCTTTATACCTTACCCGTCTATGGTATGATAGTATCTATAATGAAATACACAGTGATGATGATACACCTTTGCCTTCGATTCCAAACCAACAAAACTTTAAAATAATATTCTAATTAATGACAATCTTGCCTCTTCGCTGGATCTGACGGCAACCAGCGTCCAGAGCAAGCACCTGCGCGACCCCCTCCCTTAAAACGTGAACTAAAAGTTGGTGGCATTTTCGTATTCACTTATAAACCTAAATGGCTCCATAGGCCTATACAGTAGTCTAGCTATAGGCCTATATTACTGATACGTAGTATACTATGTGATGGAACTATTCGCAAATAGGGCCTATTGTACAATGCATAGACTAGAGTTCGATGAAAACCGCCACTGAGATGACCGTGAAGTCCCCATGGCGACGTGACGGAGATATAGACCACTGAGACGCAGCCGGACCCATGGACGTTGCAGCTCAGGTGGAGGTTCCCGCGCTCCATCTAGACGTGGGAGGTTAACTTTGAGAAGGAGGGGGGGGGGGGGGGGGGGAGGGGAGGGGGAGGGAGGGGCGGACTTTACTCGGCTCTCGTTGGTTAGTTACAAATGTTGTAGGCCTAACCCCGGGCCTAACTCACTATCCTGGCCCCGAAGGGGCTGGTTTATAAATAAAGTGACTCACCTTGCCGGCCATGCGCTGTGAGATGATTCCGTTGTTGGCCACCAGGGCGTCTGCCAATGTCGTTTTTCCTACAGCGGGCAAAGAGTATGATTGGTTCACAGGACTATGACATATGTAATGTACATCATGATATTATCATTTATTATTGGCCAGCATACCTCTAGATAAGAGGGTCATGTATCGATAGTTACCATGAAACAGGTTGCACGTGAAGTAAACACCAGGTACGAGTTATGGGATTTCCTTAAAGGTGCAGGTTATTTGCAAGGCATGAGAGACTTTTCAGTTATACCAGCATGGTTATACACAATAGTAGAATTCCTTTTTGTCAATGGATTTTTGTCATGGAAAAGTGAAGCGAGCGACAATTTTTTTTTAAACAAAGTGTGACAAATGTTCAAAATGAACCTTCTGCAAAAAAATGTAATTGGTTGATTTGCGGGAATCAAGAGCTAGTCTCCAGGAGACCTATGCAGGGAGACCAACTGTATAAGATGACAAATGTATGCTACTCTGGTGAAATAAAAACCCTTGAAACTTGAACTTGACTTGAAAAAATTTTTTTTTTTAATGAGGCGAGCGAAATGCATTGACCAACTTTTGGTCTGGCCTTACCATGGTCTACGTGTGTATGAGTTTACAGATGTTACTTGGTCAGAGTGAGTGAGTGAGTGAAATCTTTTTTTGGGGGGGATTTTTTTTTCGTCAATGGATTTTGTACCGTAAAACCCCGGCCTGAAGACGGATTTTCTTTGGTGTTTTTTTTCTCTACAAGACTGATTTTTCCCTAGAGTTAGGGGGTCGTCTTAAAGGTGGGGTTTTTATATATAAAATAATAGTGAAATAAATTTTCAAACGTTTTTTGTACAAGACGGATTTTTCTTTCCAAAGTTTGGGGGTCGTCTTAAAGCCGGGGTATACGGTAGATGCAAAATGGGGAGCGAGCAACTTTAAAAAAAAACAACAGCCTCAGACAAAAGCTCCTAGTGATCCCATAAAAAAAAGTAACATACCATGGTCCACGTGAGCGAGTATACAGATATTCCTGATGTGGGCTGGGTTACGTTGTAAGGCAGACAGCTGCTGTAACGTCGCTGTCCGCATTGTGGGATATCTGAAATAAAACAAGGGACATTAATATCACTGTTATATATTAACAGAATTCTCTCAAAGGCCACACTAAAATAAAAATCCATTGACCAACTTATGTTTTTTGGTCTGGCCTCATGAAGGTGGTACAAGTTTATAATGTCAGTCATAGATCATATCTAGCATAGAATAGATGTAAAATGTTAAACTATCAGTGCTTTACTTGCAAAATATGCTATATCAAGAGACATTACTATTTCTTTCACGGTAATTTTTTTAATTTTTTTTACAGAGACTACTTTTAAGGGTGTGCTCATTTTTTAACAGCAGGGGGTCGTCGTCCTGTCCGACAGATTGAAAATTGGGGTGCACGCAACCTTTTAAGGATACTTTAAGGGCTTTTTTGCTGACAACAGCTGCACCCCCCCCCCCAAAAAAAAAAGGGGTTGAAATGTTTTCCCCCCCACCCTGTTATAAAATGAGCATTCCCTACTATTTTATGTTGGCAGTGATTGTGTTCATCTATATATTCCAATACTGCAGATCATTCATGAAGATCAACATACGATCAAAGTTAATCAACAATGTCCTGATCTAATTTAGTTCGCTAAATAAAACGAGAAACATGTCTTTTCAAAACTTAACTTTAATTCTCAGTCGGCGGGCGACTGGATGGTAGTAAAACGTTGATTAGTAGCGAGTTAGTTGGAACGCGTTTCTTAATCCTACTTGGACAAAGTCCATGTATTATTTAATGGTTAAAATTTAAAGTCCATGAGAACGATGTGAATTACCTGCGCAACAAATACTTAAATCAATGAACTGACCGTTTGGCCCTTTGATGAAAGCACGATGTTCTGTCGTCACAATGCACCACCGGCAAATGACTTGCCGGGACTATTTTGCTGCATCATACCAACCCTTCGTGCGTGTATCATTGGTATGATGCATGTATACAGTGCAGGCAATAACTTGATAAATCATGCCATTCATAAAGGGTCAAAATGATTAATTTTTAGTGTCTAGTGTGATTGCATTTATTTCGCAGGGTATATATATTTCGCGGAATTCGCAGACATCTGTTCATTTTTTGTATGCTACATAGTATGCAATAATACCCGCTAAATTGCCGATTTTCACTTGTCCGCAAAAAAGTATACCCGTGAAAATAAATGTCTTCACAGTATATTGTGGTATATGAAGCAAGTCCCCATTGAGTTCAACGTCCTATGTTCCTACACACACAAGCCTATACTCACAGTCAGTGTGACTTCAGTCTGCAGCTAGCCCCTCCTTTAAATAACTCAGTTCTATTTCATCAAGAAAAACCTAATTTATTCTATCTAAAGAGTCTATCTTCCATCAATCTTTTCTGCTCTTTCATAATAATGCTGCTCTCTCTAAAGTTTGTTGAGAAAAAACACCTCCACTGTGCAGTTCCCATCCACTTTGAATATGTAGCTTAATCAAAAGCCGATAACTTCCGCCATTTTATCCCTCCCACATCCCTATGAAGCCCTAACCCCATCCCCTCCACGTTTCTTCTTTCTCTCAGCACAGTTCATGTCTTGCTATTAGACAATCAATCGCACATTAACTTGATTTGTCCCGTTTTTTCCCTTCCTGCTAGGGTGGGTGCCGGTAGGAATGACATGGCATGACAGCTACTCCCCATACCCACCCGCGGCGCAAATGGCTCCAGTTTCAGAAATGTGACTTCCCATTTTGCTATCATACCGTAAAACCTCGCCTATAAGCCTAACTCGTGTATAAGCCGCACCCCGACTTTGGGCCGATCCTATAAGCCGCACCAGCGATCTGGTTATGGTGACTTTAGTACTGTACTATAGGAGCAAAAACTAACGTATAAGCCGCACCTGGACTCTGTACCGATCCTATAAGCCGCACCAGCAA
Organism: Harmothoe impar; assembly: GCA_947462335.1. Taxonomy (NCBI): domain Eukaryota; kingdom Metazoa; phylum Annelida; class Polychaeta; order Phyllodocida; family Polynoidae; genus Harmothoe; species Harmothoe impar. The sequence goes on along the minus strand of OX381709.1, from coordinate 9,210,788 downwards.
TCTGATTCGCTTACAAGCCGCGGCTTATACGCGAGGTTTTACGGTATATCCCTCCCCCCACACCACAAAATGAAAAGATTGAGTTTAAGCGAGTGGTGGGAACCCAGTCTCTAGGATGGTGTTCCTGGCAGAGCCTCCCTTTCTGTTGTCACACACTCGATGTAACGTATCCTGGATGTCTCTGAATGCTTCTTCTGCGCCCCGCGCATCCCCAATTATGACGGAATTCCCGTCCCAATTTATGTTGATCTTTATTTTGTATGCGTCTTCCAGCCTTTTGACGTTTATCTCCTTTTCCCCAATAACATGCCTAATGTGTTCCATCTTGATTTGAAGGTGGATTTTCTTCTCTCCTTTTCCTTCATTAGACCCGATATGATTACAAGCATCTTCAGCCTTACTCTGCTTTCTTCCATCCTGAGATCCGTTTCTCTCTCTTTCAATCGCCCATTGCAATGAATCATTCTCCGGCTCGTCTACTAATCGGCGTCTTTTCTTTGATGTGCATTTTCCATCACTATCCACTTCGATATTGTGCTTCTTCTGTTTAAGGATCTCCACCAAGATTTCCTTTCCCTCTTCTTCCAGTTGTCTTTCTTTTTACTGCCATTCACAGTATCGCTGACTCGCCTTCTGGGGCCTGGAGAGTTGACCTTGAGTCGAGGTGAGCCTGTGTACAATGTCAAACTGTTTTTTTAAGGCATTAAGTTCTGGTTCTAATGCCTTATTGTAGACCTTTAGGGAGTGGTCATTTTTTAACAACAGGGGGGGGTCGGTGGATTTGGGGGGGGGGACCAAAAAAATTTGGACCCCTTGAAGGGGGGGACCAAAAACATTTGGACCCCTCTTGAGGGGGGGACCAAAAAAATTACACCCCTTTTTTTTAGCAAAAAAGCCCGCGCGTTACTATAGCTCAAAGGGGTCAGCTGCGCTCATTTTCAACCTGCCCAGGGGGGGACCGAAAAAAATTTGACCCCTCCCGCGGGGGGGACCAAAAAAATTTTGCACCGCTCACGGGGAAATCCACCGACCCCCCCCCTGTTGTTAAAAAATGACCACTCCCTTAGGGCCTCAAGTTCATGTCCTAATGCCGTATCGTGGGCTTTCAGGGTCTTACATGGACTTTAAGGGCCTCAAATTCCAGTTGTAATGCTTTATTGTGCCGTTTTAAGAAGTCCAGTTCCCGTCCTAATGCTTTATTCTGGACTTTCAGAACAAGTTCCCGTTCTAATGCTTTGTCGTTGACTTTCATACCCTCAAGTTTCTGTTCTAATGCTTTATTGTGGACTTTCAGATCTTTAAGTTCCCGTTCTAATGCTTTGTCATGGACTTTCATACCCTCAAGTTTCTGCTCTAATGCTTTATTGTGGACTTTCAGATCTTTAAGTTCCCGTTCTAATGCTTTGTCATTGACTTTCATGCCCTCAAGTTCCCGTCCTAATGCTTTATTCTGGACTTTCAGAACAAGTTCCCGTTCTAATGCTTTGTCATTGACTTTCATGCCCTCAAGTTCCCGGCCTAATGCTTTATTCTGGACTTTCAGATCTTCAAGTTCCTTTTCTAATGCTTTGTCATGGAGTTTCAGGGCATCAAATTCCTGCTCTAATACCTTATTGTGGGCTTTCAGGACCTTCAGATTCTGTTCTAATGCCTTACCCTGCACCTTCACCATGTCAAGTTCTTGTTCTAATGCATTATCATGGACTTTCAAGGCCTCAAATTCCTGTTTTAATGCTTTGTCACGCAATTTTACGACACCAAGTTCCTGTTCTAATGCATTATCATGCACTTTTAAAACTTCAAGCTCTTGTTCTAGTGCCATATTGTGGACTTTCAGGGCCTCAACTTCTTGTTCCAATGCTTTGTCATGCAATTTAAAGACATCAAGTTCTTGTTCTAATGCATTATTATGCACTTTCACGGCCTTAAGTTCGCGTTCTAATGCATAATCATGGGCTTTCAGAACTCCAAGTTCCTGTCCTAACACCTTATTGCAGGCTTTCAGGGCATCAAATTTCCGCTTCAACTCCTTATTCTGCAACTCAAAATATTCACTTTTATCTTGCTCCATCAGGCTGTCTATCAGCTTACCCTGAGCTAGCTTCACTTGGTGTACGGCCGCTAAACTAGTCCGCAGTTTCTCTACCTCATCTTTATACTTATTACCATCATCACAGTTGGCCTGCTCCTCTTCAGGTTCTTTCTTTACTGTAACATTGCTAGAGGCAGTCTTTGCGAAAACATGCAGGACAGTGGCAATGTCCTTCTAAAATGCCACCGGTCCAGTAGATTTACAGTGTAGCAGGACCGAATGTCCAGTCACAGGTTTGGATTTTCTGAACTAAAAGATCTCAGTTGGGCTTCTAAAGCTGAATATGTATGTCAATATATTGTGTAAAACTATATATCTATCCTGGTTTGGCCATAAATGATTACAAATAAATTGCATCTTTTAAAGGACAAAACGCTTTTATACTCAAAATGCAGAAATCATCAGATATGTGGCCATCCGGTCCTCCAAAAATGTAGCCAGTCCTTCAACATTGAAAATTTGCTGGACCGAATGTCCTGTGGGATGAAAAAGTTTCCGCAAAGACTGTAGAGATATCGAAGCTACTCAAGGCTACATGATTTGTTGGTGCGCTATGACTCGCATCTTTATTTTCAGCGTCATGGTGGGCTCCTTTCACGCTTCCGTCAGCTTTTAATTCAGGCTTTGAGTCGGAATCCATGTTTCTACCTAAAATGGAATATGTGGAAACACCACTTTGAGTTATCACAGCTACTGTTTGTGAAAGGCCTTATCTAGAATCCATTCTCAAGGAAAACGTTGCTTCTACCTAGAAATGGAATATGCCGAAAGACTTTTGCATTTGAGTTATCACATTTACTGTTTAGCGAAAGGCAGAAGTTGCAACAATCGTGATCTAGCAGCATCGGTATCAAACAAAGAAGAATTTTCCTCTAGAATGGGGATGCTTTTAAAATAAAAGATTCAAAAGATAGCTCATCCTCTAGCACTGACTTGGCCACTAACTGACGTGTGAGATCAAAGTTTGGTAGCAGAACTGAAGACTGCCCCCTCCCATAACTTTCAAACCATTACATTCGAATAGTTTCATCAGACCTTTTCAATCCATGAACTGATGTATACATGTGCCCTGTTCATTGGTTGACTTAGTTTTGATCAATTTTGCTTGCCTAAGTTTAGCCTGGTAAATAAAACCAGGAGTCTGTGAAAATTTGAACTTTGATAACCTATCAACGGAGGGCTTGAGGCCAATCCAAAGTGTTATAATTGACTGTTAGGGCACAATATAACTATCCTGTTCAGGTTATCTGACCTGTAACATAATATGAAGATGAAACTCAACACAAGAACAAGTTGGAAACAGAGTGAGGGCAGAGTGGAGGGGAACCTTACCTCTTCTCTTCTCCGATCATGCACCTGATTACTAACTGTGTAACCAATAACTATATTAGTCAGTACAACGCAACATCTTAGGAACCTACCAAACGAGGCTATACTCACAGTCACGCTGACTTCTTCATGTTTTGTTTCATTGAGACAACTATTTATCATTTTGAGTTTGTATCATTTTGAGTTTGTATCATTTTGAGTTTGTATCATTTTGAGTTTGTATCATTTATCCAGCTGATTTATCTAAAGTCAATCTTCTATTTCACCGTTATTTTATTCTGCTTTCTCTGGTTGTTCACTTTTGGGAGGGACACTAGACTCCTATCAAGTTTCCATCTTGTTTTTCCCTCTTTTTCCCAGCATCAAACTTTCATGTTGTCTTCTTTGGTCAATCCATCCTATATAGATTGTCTTGTTATATTGTTAACACTGTAGCTACTTGAGCCTACCAGTGACTCCAGCGATTCTCATGAAGAGGTTGTTGGTTTGAGTTTGTCAATTATGTCCATCCACATGTGCTTCTGATCTGTTAAAGTTTCCATCTATGTTTAGTGGTGAAGTGTCAAACATCTTTACAGAATCCAGCCCAATCTGTTATCTTGTATGGCTTTTATGGCTAATGAGTTAATACCATAAAAACAGAAGTTCCTCTATGTCCTACTTACTAAAGTAAATTGATCCATCCTACCCCGTCTTGTATAAATTAGTACAAATAGTTTCTCTTGTTTACTGGGGGCGGGAGTCAGTGGGAGTGACACAACTTGACAGTTACTCCCCACACCCACCCCGGCGCAAATCGCTTCACTATTTCAGAAATGTCACTTCCTGTTCTGTAGATGTTGTTAATTCATAGTATTGTTATTATCATATACACCCTCCTCCCCCCCCCCCCCTCCGACAAAATTTGTAGGATTGAGTTTAAGATAATCGTGGGAACCCTGTCTCAGAAAGGGAGTTTCCGGCAGAGCCTCGCTTCATGTCAGGAAGCCTACTTCGTCTTATTGTATCTTCAATGTCTCTTGCAGCTTCTTCTATGTTTTCCTCATCCCCAACTATGTCAATCCTTCCATTGTTTTCTATGTTGACCTTTACAGCGTGCTCGAGCTCTAGCCTTTTACGGTTGGTGCCATTTCTCCCAATAATGAGTCCCATACAGTCCTCCCTGATTTGAAGCGTGATCATATTGTCTTCTTCAGGGCTGATACGATAACATGCAGCTTCAAGCGCACTATGGTTCCTTCTATCCTGAGATCTGTTTTCCTCTAGAGATTGGTCACTTTCACTCGTATAGTGGCATGAATCCTCTTCAGGCTCGTCTATAAATCGGCCTCTTTTCTTTGGTGTGCATCCCCAATCGCTGGCCTCCACCAGGTCGGCCAATTTGTGGTCCTTGACTCCCTCTTTCTTTATCTGTCTTCTGTGTTCCTGCGATTTGCAGTCAACCATGTCGGCATGCAAGGCAGCTTTGCGGTTCTGGACTTCCTCTTTCTGTTCTTCTAGCCGTCTTTCATTCTCCTGCCATTCGCTGTTTTCCTTACATCTTGTCTCGGTCCTTGTGAGTTGAGCTTTGAGCTGACACGTCAGACGATGCTCTATCTGCAGCTCTTTCTCTAAAGCTGTCAAAAGTTCCTCCTTTTTCTTAAAATGCTCCCGAGAAGTTTTCAACTCCTTCTTCTGCTGAGAGACAGTAACTTTCTCTTTCTGCAGCTCCTCGTTACACCTTGACAACCGTTTGTTGACGGTCTGCACAGCCTGACGACTCAGGTTGTCACGAGTTTTCAGAATTTCAAATTCCTGTTCTAATGCCTTTTCGCGGGCTTTCAGCAGCTCAAATTTTTGTTCCAATGCCCCATCACGGGCTTTCAGTAGCTCAAGTTCCCGTTTTAATGCCTTATCCCGGGTTTTCAGCACCTCAATTTGCTGCTCTAATGCCTCATTGCGAGCTTTCATAACTTCAACTTCCGCTTCTACACCCTTGTTGTGCCCCTCCACAGCTTCAGCTTCATTATGTTTCATAAGACTGTCGATCAGTTTATCCTGAGACACTTTCACCCGGTGCACATCAGTTATACTAATGCACAGTTTCTTCACCTTTTTCTCATACTTGTTGCAGTTGTCACAGTTAACTGGTTCCTTTTCAGATTCTTCTTTTACAGTCACATCACCAGCCGGTTTGAAGCTCTTTAAGGCTTCTGAGTCGGAATCCATATTTCTTTTACCTAAAAGTGGAATATGTAGAAACACCACTTTGAGTTATCACAGCTACAGTGTGTGGAAAGCCTTATCTAGAATAACAATCTAACTTCTTCAACATCGAGTATATCATGTTCGGAAATCTCAATGAAGTAGTATCAACATGAATAGCATCCCTCTAGAATGGGATGATTAGGAATGGAAGTTTCTAATCGTCTAGCACTGACTGGACCACTAACTGACGTGTGAGATGAAGGTTTGTGTGGCAGAACGCTGCAACCTGAAATGACTTTCAAACCATTATGTTTGACCACTCTGATCAGATCTTTTCAATCCATGAACTGATACATATATAATGTGCCTTAGTTGACCTGTTCTGATCAATTTTCATTGCCTTAATATTCTAGCTTGGTAAATGAAACGAGGAGTCTTTAAAACCTTCAATTACCTATCAAAGGGACATAGTGCAGTTGACTGTTGAGACTAATGTAGCTGTCCTGTTTAGTGACGGTAGTCTCTTAGTGTACCCTGTACCTCCTCCGTTCACATACCTGAGCGTGATTATTAACTGTGTTACAATACTTATCCATGCAGCCACAACTGATTTCTTATGGACTAATGTCAGTAAAACGCAACATCTTATAGACCTACAGAACTTGGCTATACTCACAGTCACTGTGACTTCTTGATACCTTGTTTCACTGAGACAAATGTTTTATGAACTCGTGCTTAGATCTAATTTAGATCATTTCAGACATTTTCTTTTTTTAATCTTCTATGAAGGACTTTCCCTCTCATTTACTCCTTATTCTTTCTTTTATTCTAAAGTCAATTTTCCCTGTGAATTAATATTCCCTACTCTGCTGATATCACATATCATTTCAGTTGTCTACAATACACTACATCGGTTTTTTTCATTTATAAATTTTGATCTTTTGGTCAATCCTTCCTGAGCATGTTGTTTGGTTTTCTTAGTAATGTAGCTGCTGTCTGAAACCAGCAGTGACAGGGGATTCCCATGCAGAGTTTGAGGTTGATGGTTTGAGTTTGTCAATTATCTCTATCCATGTGTATCTTTGGATGCTGTAGTTCTCTTTTTCTTTTCTTTAAGTGAGAGTGTTTTGCAATAATTTCATCAAACTTCTTATATTTTACCATAGTGTCATCACACTTTTGATCCAAGGGTTCCCATCTTTGCTCAAGTGGTGGGTTGAAGAATAATGCCAATGCATTTATGTATCTATATTATATTACTCTGCTTTGCATTGCATTTATATATCTGTATTATCCGGCTTTGCAAGACAAACATGTTCAAATAGTTCCTCTTGTTTTACTGGGGGTGGGTGTTGGTAGGAGTAATACTACATGACTACTTCCTACACCCACCCCCGGCGCTAATTGCTCCACGTATTTGCCAGTTGTGTAGTTTGTTTTTTTTTGTTTTTTTTTGTATATTAGAAGAATATTCAGTACGCCCCAACCCCCTCCCCCTCCCCATTCACCCATCAAACACAATATTTTCAGTTCTAACAGAATCTTGGGAAACCTGTCTTTGCGACAGGGCTTCCGGCAGAATCTCGTTTTCTGTAGCGATGTACTCGATCTATCGTATCCTCGATGTCTCTTGCTCCCTCTTCTACGTCCCGCTCGTCCCCCACAATGACAATCCTCCCTTCTTCATTTGGTGTTATCTTGATCCCGTACACGTCTGTCAGCCGAGCCAGGTTTCTCCCATTCTTCCCGATTACATGTCCCATGTATTCCCTTCTGATCTGTAGGTTGATTCTCTTCTCTTGTTTACCTTCGTTAGGCCTGTCATGATTAGAGACCTCTTCAGGATCTGTCGGTTCCCTTCTATGCGGAGATCGTCCACTTAGTTCATTTTTCTCTGGAGATTGGTCCCTTTCTCTACCATATTCAAATTGTTCATCTTCAGGCTCTTCCGTCAGTCGGCCTCTCTTCTTTGGTGTGCATTCCCAATCATTGTCTGCCAGTGGTATATCGTCAGCACGGCTACGGGCCTGCTCAGTCTGGACCGTGCTTCTGACTAGACCCATTTCGTCAGCAAGTCTGGCTGCGACACGGTTTAGAGACGACTTTGTCAGATGGTAGCCGTCATCAGCTAGACTTGGCTCTGACTCTGTGTAAATGTCAATGATGGTGACTCTCTCTATATCTCTGATGTAGCGATTCAGTCTGTGTACTTCTATGTCATGTTTGGCATGTGTTTTCACTGGGGGGATGGTAGCAATGACAATGGGAGTTTTTGATTGGTCGCTCATTCTAAGGACTGCTTTCTCTATGTCGTATGACAGCTGGATTGCAGTGAGTCCTCGTGTAATGTCACTGGTCCCGACGTGAATCAAAATCTGGTCCGATTTGTCCAGTACCGGTGGACAGCTCTCAGCATAGTCTACGAGTTGCCTAGTATGATGCAGAGCCTCAAACCGAGCACTTACCGGGTAAGTCCTCTCTAAGATCTGTCCTATACCATAGGCGTTGGTATCTCCCAACACCAAGATGTTTCTGGGGCATTTTTCAGGTGAACTTGCACTTACTTTTGCGTTTGCTTCCTCAAGCTGGTCTAACAATACACTGACTACTTCCTTATCGTGTTTCCTCTGTTTCTGGAGCTCCAGGATATCGGCCTGTAGGGCGGCGTTGTGGTTCTGGAGTTCATCTCGCTCTTCTTCTAGCCGCCGTTCGTTCTCCTGCCATTCACAGTAATCCTTACACCTTGTCTCGGTCCTTGTGAGCTGAACTTTAAGCTGGCATGTCAGACGATGCTCTATCTGCAGCTCCTCTTCTAACGCTATCAAAAGCTCCTCCTTTTTCTTCAAATGCTCCCGAGAAGTTTTCAACTCCTTCTTCTGCTGAGAGACGGTCATTTTCTGCTTCTGCAGCTCTTCGTTGCACCTTGACAACCGTTTGTTGACGGTCTGCACAGCCTGGAGACTCAGGTTGTCACGCGCTCTAAGGACTTCAATTTCTCTTTCTAACGCTATGTTCCGCAATTCAATAGATTTAGGTTTATCTGTGAGGCTATCGATTGGTTTCACCTGCAATTCACTCTTGCACTGGACATGATCTAAACTATGTTTTTTCTCCACCTTTTGCTTACACGATTGACTACGATTTGCACCTTTAGATTCAGCATTGTTGTGTGTTCCTTTCCAGCTTCTTTCACCCTCTACCTCGTGGTCTGAGTCAGAATCCATGTTTCTTCCTAAAAAGCAATATGTGGAAACACCACTTTGAGTTATCACAGCTACTGTTTGTTAAAGGCCTTATCTAGAATCCATTCTCTAGGAAAACGATATGTCTTGATTGAAAATCTCAATGAATAGTACTAGCTTTAAACAAGGAACAACATCCCGCTACAATCCATTCTCTGCAAGATGTCCTGACAGAAATGTGAATCATGATGAGGTCATATCAGCATCTAACAATTCTGCAACTAGTCAAGAAATTTTGGCAGAAGCTATTATGATGAGCCAACTTCCACCCCAGTGACAATATGTGGCTTAACTGATGCACATAAGTAATCCCCAATCAAAACATTCTGCATACAGCTTATGCTGCATTCCCTCTAAGACTCACCTAAAGAAATACCTCCCTAGTAAGGAAATAAATCTTAACTTTGAAAATCCCTGAAAAACTAATCCTCTAGCGCTGACTGGGCCACTAACTGACATGTGAGATTAAAGTTTGTCTGGAAGAAATCTTGAGACTGTAAACTTATGTGACTTTCAAACCCCTTAGATTTTATACTTTTCAATCCATGAACTGATACATATCATGAATAGTTCATCAGTTGACTATCATTACATTAATCTGGCTTGCCTAAGTTTAGTTTGGTAAATGAAACGAAGAGCAAGTTTTTAAAACTTAACTTTAATGCCCTATCAAAGGGAGGCATGAAGCCTAGTACAAAGTATATTAGTTGACTGTTAAGGTCTGTATCTATCTAACTTGTAACATATGAAGACAAAACAGATCAATGATCAACAGTAACTGTAACAAATCCTTACACAGGTCTTAGAAACCTTTATAATGTGCTATACTCACAATCAGTGTGAATTCTTGATATTTTGCTTCAGTGCTTCCATGTTGAGTATGTATCATCCTGTTTTATATTTTCCCTCCTCTGGTGGCACTTTTGAGGAACAGACCTAGCATTTTCCACCTTCATTGTATCTTTCTCAAAAGCTGATATAACATGAATGATGGTCTCACTCCTTGGTCATCAGTCGTTCTTGTTTTCAACAGTGGAGCGACCCAATGCTGCAGTGGCGTCATTCTATATGGACATTGTTGGTTTGAGTTGATGTCCACTTGGTATCGATCGAGGTGCTGACCACTTGGTGATAGGTGTACTGTAGTTCTTTTTTCAGCGAGTTTTATCATGATTTCATCACACTTCTAACTCATTTCGGGGTTTTCACATATATATTCAATGCAAAATCAACAGATTTCTTTTTTTACATGAATAAGCCCAATTTAGATGTTTTATCAGTTACCTACTAGTTTCTACAGAAATGTATACTGGGTTGATATAAATTATTACTGGATTGACTAAGTTTCAAAATAAGCACCCTGTCCACCCGCTTCAGTGAAGTTGACTTTAAATTTAAATCGCCCTTTGATAGATCTATATTACAAATCGTTACAATTGTTTTGCTTTGAGTGGGGATGGGTAGGAGTGACATACCGGAAATTCTCGCGTAAAAGCTCAAACTTCTTATACCCCTGACTGAAGAGAATCATAGAAGCCACAAGGTATCTTGAACAAGCCGCGGCGTCTACGTGAGAATTTACAGTAGATTTTAACACCCAACCCAGCACTGATGACCCCATTTCCACAATGTTTGCTAGCAAAGTTGTAGAAACAAATTATTAATCTTTAAAGCAATAATCACCCCCTTCCAACCCAAACAACTGAAAAATAAAAAAATAAAGATTTTGACTCTTAATAGAATTGTGGCAGCGCTAACCGTCGGATGGCAGCCTTCTGATACAGTGGTATCAGCTCTAGCGTACCCTTGATGTCGCGCACCGTCTCCTCAGCTGCCTGCTCCTCCCCAGTGATGGTTATCTTCCCAGCATCATTTTGTTTGATCTTGACTCCGTACTTTTCTGTCATTCTTTTGAGGTTTCTGCCATCTTTCCCGACAACGTTTCCCAGGTGTTTTCCTGTGTTGATTTTGAGGTGCAGTGTGGTTATTATTTTACCTTCTTTATGGTTGACATCACAAGTGCCTTTAGTGATCATGCACTCACTTCTATGATGATCTAGTCCTTTTTGATGTGCGTGCTCATTTCTCTCTTGAGATTGGTTGTGTTTACTGGCATATTCGAGTGGCCCGTATATATCTATAAATCGACCTCTCTTCCTCGTTGTGGTTTCTACATCAGCGTCTGATACAAGGGTTTTCTCTATGCGGTTTCCAGTCGTAAGCTTGTGTTTCTCTGGAGATTGCTTGCTTTGGCTAGAGTATTGCATTGAATTCTCTTCAGACTCAAGTATAAATCGGCCTCCACAATCTGTGTTTGATGGCATGCCCTCTGTGATGTTACAAGTAGGCTCTGTACGTACACTGATTGCACTGTTTCTTACGGCTAGACCCATTTGGTCTACGAAGATTGCTGCCACCAATTCCGTTGAAGGACTTGTAAGTTGATACCCACCCCCTGCTAGACTCAACTCAGCATTGTCGTAAATGTCAAGGAGAGTGACACCTTGTACTTCAGTCAGATACCTGTTCAGTCTTTGCACTTCTATGTAGTTCTTGACATGTGTCTTGACTGAGGGAATGGTTGCTATGAATATGGGTATTGTTGAATGCCTGCTGAGTCTACGGACAGCGTTCTCTATGTCGTAAGATATCTGACGAGCTGTTACTCCCTGCATGATGTCACTGATTCCTATGTGAATTAGGATCTGGTCGAATTTGTCGAGTCCCAGAGTACAGCTTTCTGCGTAGTCCACCAACTGCCTTGTATGGTGAAGTGCTTCAAACCGCGCACGTACTAGATATGTCCTCTCTAAAACTTGACTTAGTTCATAGGCATTGGTGTCTCCAAGCACTAAGATGTTTTCGTCCTGTGCGTCTTTTCCAGATAAAGTGGTATTCATCTTGGCACTTACGTCATCGAGCACTTCAAACGGTGTATCGATGACCTCTTTATCATGTTTCCGTTGGCTTAGTAGGTCCATCAAATCTGTCTGCAGAGCATCAATGGTTGCTAGGAGTTCTCCTTTCTCTTCTTCTAGCTTCCTCAGTTTTTCCCGACATTCACTGTGATCTGGCGGCTCAGATGCTGCTTTATGGTTCCGACCCCCCGGGATATTCAGCAATGGTTTCCATCGACCAATGCCTTCTAACTTTAGTCTTAAATCTGACTCCATACTTCTTCTACCTACAAATGAACACATGGAAAAGCCACTTTGAATTAACACACCTACTGTCAAGTGAAAAGCCTCGTCTAATTTGTGTACATTCTGCTATATATGATCAAATATATCACAGACGGCCACCTTTATGTAGAGTAACGCGTTGACTTCCCCCGACTTTTGATGCATTGTTTTAGCGAAATAGCTTAACTTTTAAACCCTGTCCAATCCATGAGTTTTGTATACTGTAGCGATAATCCACCTGCTTTCACTAGTGTGCATGCTTGGTAATAGGCAGTGGGAGGGGTCTTTAATTTTTATAAATGCACTAAATAGGGTCTTGGATAATTGACTGTCTTGTATTAACTAGCACTGGGGCTAAATTTAAGAGCACTCAGGCGCATTATCAAGACAGTCTGGTATAAACGCTCATGGATAGTTCACAAGTTGAGCCATATTAGTCAATTTAGTGTAGTAAATGAAGTAAGAAACCTGTGCATACTTTGAAACTTAACTTTAATTCTGTATTAAGGACTGGCCTGATAGCAAGTACAATGTGTTTTAACTGAGTTACACAGAAATGGGTTCAGTTACCCCCTTTAGTTCTGCCCGACTCAGAAGCTAAACCCTAACATGAAATTCTAACTCTTTCAAAAAATTACAGTGATGGTCGTTCAAAGGGGAACTGGAGAGATGACCGCACTTCCCTGTATTGCCTTCCCTCCAGTCTTTGATTATCTACCTTAAAGTGATTATTAACTGTGTAATAAATACTTATAGTGGAAATGGTATAGCTAATTTCCTATTACTAGAGTCAGTAGAACGCCTTATATACCTGCAGACAGAAGCCTATACTCACAGTCAGCCTGACCTCTTGATATATTGCTTCATTGAAACAAATATTTTTCACCTAGTGCTTCCAACTTGGATTTGCATCATAGTTTCTCAAAAGTCAATCTTCTATGAAATATCTTTCTTGTTCTTTGAATTACTCATGTGTTTTGTTCCCATAGTAGAACAGGACTTCTTGCCATCTTGCACTTGTATCCATAGTATATGTCAATCTTGCTTGTATCATCACTGCAATTCCCCCTCCCCCCTCCCTCAATGGTTGACCCCTCTGGTTTGTTCTTCTTCTCCATGGTTTGTCTTATCAACAGGTAAAGTCCTTGTCTATCATTCTGCAAATTATTTATTTCAGTTTTTCCACATATCTCTTTCTTTCAGGGCAGCTAGCTGTTGTTTCTGTCCTTAAGTATAATATTCAATACAGCTTCTCATCAGTTTTCATCTTATTGTCCTAACCATATTGCTGGTACTTTATGTCTGTCTTCAACCATGTAGCCAGCACCACTAGATTAGGATGGTTATTAGTTTATGTATTACTGGTGCTTGATCACTGTTCTTTCATGGCTAATGCTTCTAGTTTCTAGTCTCAAGGAGTCCTCACAGTAGGAACTGATATCTTAAGTTAACACATAACATAACTAACATAAAGCCCAAATTTTACTGCCTTTTTCAGTTTTTCTACACTACCATAAATCTGTAGCAGTTACTCATGTCCTCCAATAAACCCATGTCAGTACAATTCTGTACAATAATGGGGATGGGGATAAGTCAGGTACATTAGATATCTAACTGTGACTGCTCATCCCCATCCCGGCACAGTAAGCCTTTAAATTGTTAAGATACCTTAAGTTTCAAAATCAGCGTACTGATCTTTAAAAGGACTGTTTTGAATAAAATAATCTCCCGCATCCCTTTCCATCAGCAAAATTAAAGCTGCTGTAACTTTAATTGAATCTTGGTATGGGGTTCTTCATGGACCCTCTCTCCCTGAACTTGTATAACCTGTCTATTGTCTTCTCAATGTCTCTGGCAGTTTCCTCAGCATCTCGCGTCTCCCCCATGATGAGAACTTTCCCGTCTCCGTTACAATGTATGTCAACATGGTACTTTTCTGTCAGCCTATTCATGTTTTGGTGACGTTTGCCGATCACATGCGCCATATCCTCTTGTCTGACTCGGATCAACAATCTGGTTTCTCTCCTTGGTTCTTCTGTTTTGACATCATAACAAGCAGCTTTCGGTTCATCATGCTCGCTTTTCTCTGGTGATAGTTCTCTTTCCTGAGAACTCTCGCTTCTCTCCAGAGATCGCTGTCGTACGGCTTTGTTTACTGGTGGAAATTGAGGAGATTCATTTCTCTGTGGAAACCTTCCAGATTGTCCACTTTTACTTGTGCTTTGATATTGGTTTTTATCAGGTTCATCGGCTATAACTACTCTTCTTTCCCACTTGGTTTCAGTTCTTGGAGGTGTGTCGGCAGCGTGGGGACCATTCGGCTCAGTATGTTCTGTGGTCACCACGGCCTGCATTTTGTCTGCCAGGGTTGCTGCCACGTGCTCTGTTGACGAACTTGTAAGTTGATACCCATCACCTGCTAGACTCGGCTCAGTATCTTCATAGACGTCGAGGATGGTGACATTTTCTATTTCAGCCAGGTAGCGGTTCAATCGCCTGACTTCTATGTCATGTTTAACATGGGTCTTGATGGGGGGAATAGTTGCGATAAATATGGGTGTTTTTGAATGGTCGCTGATTACACGGACTGCCTTCTCAATGTCGGATCTTATCTGGGTTGCAGTGAGCCCTCCTGTGATGTCAGTCATCCCGACGTGAATCAGGATCTGGTCAGACTTGTTGAGTGCTGGTGGACAACTTTCTGCATAATCCACCAGTTGCCTGGTATGGTGAAAGGCATCAAACTGGACACTTAGTGAATGAGTCTTCTCCAGATTCTGACCTATTTCATAGGCATTGGTGTCTCCAAGCACTAAGATACTTCTGGTGTGTTTTACAGGTGGACTCGCATTTGCTTCTTCATTTCTTTCGTCAAGTTGGTCCAAAAGTGTGTCGATTACTTCTTTATCATGCTTCCTCTGTTTCAGTAGATCCACTATATCTGCCTGTAGGGCGGTGTTGGTTGTCATGAGTTTCTCTTTTTCTTCTTCAAGCTTTCTTTGATTCTCCTGCCATTCACCCTGGCCTTGACCCTCCATCTTTATGAGTTGTGCCTGCAGCTGACACAACACCTTGTGCTCTGTTTGCAGCTCCTTTTCTTTATCTTTCACCAGTTTCTCCTTCTCCTTCACCTCCTCCCTGGCCTTCTGCAGCTCCACCTTCTGGTGTGAGACGATCATGGTTTGTCTCTGCAGGTCCTCATTTGCACGTGACAACTTCCGGTTGGCAGTTTTTACTTCTTGGCGACTTAGTGTATCTGAATCTTTCAGAATTTCAAGTTCACCTTTAAGCGCTTTATTACACAACTCGTGTGTATCTTTCTGATGGAGGAGATCATCTAAATGGCGCTGTAGGTTATCTACCTTTTCCTTATATGTCTTGCAGTTGTAGCAGTTTTTATCTTCATATTCTTCTTTCAATGTCTCATAGTTTGGGGGTTCAAAGCTCTTCAGGGCAACATTCCTAGCTCCACTGTTACAGATGTTGCTTGGTCTCCAACGTCTGCGACAGGGTATCTCATTTTCTGAATCAGAATCCATAGTTGTACTCCTACCTATAAATGGAACGCGTAGAAAGACCACTTTGAATTATCATAGCGACCTTCAAAGTAAATAGCCTGATCTAGAATGCATTCCTTGCAGCAATGATATGTTCCAACTTCTTTTAATATGGCCCATGGAAGTTATCAAATGACCAGCTGTTTCAGAATAAACTCCCTTGTGGAGTTATCATTTCTCAATAGCAGTGTTGCCGAAATGACCCCAGCACATCGGCGTTTGCCAATGTAGAACCTTAATAGCCGATGTGAGGCTCTTGACACCGGCCACAATGGCCGGCCATGATCTCAGCTTTCCAAAAGTGAAAGAATTTTTCAGTCTTATTTAATATTAGAAGCAAAGTTACAGTCATGTAACAATCAGCAATACATTTACATATTTTTCAATGCAGTTTTTCCGTATCTATCAATAAAAGTTCGTTTTGAATGGCCTTATTGCATCAATATATACATAGTAGTGTCATGTTGCTTGTGTAGAAGACAAATGGCCTGTGTATGATCTCGCTACACAGGGGTTGGAGCCAGTTGGGGGTGGAGGGGGAAAAAAGGTTGACCACTTATCTGTTGGGGGGAGGGGTGTTCAGTGAAAAATCCTTGGCATTAAAAGGGACCGTCAGTGTAAAATGACTAAAACCCCAGCTAAAAGTCGGAATGCATTTGCTGTTTTATTTCCACATAAGCTGAATCTCCCTTCTCAAACTCACATTCGTTGGGGTTTTGTTAACAAAATAATAACCTGTTATACCATATTACGATATTGTTGTGTTTCATGGTGACAATATCAATGTTAGATGTCGTGGCGACAAACGAAAATGTAAATAATTACCAAAGCTGAGTGTAAGGAACTATTCTTATGTATGGTCATTAAATTGCAAAATATAACGCGAGGACATATCTTTACATTCCCCTCCCTAGAGGAGATGCAGGGAGATCAATTGGAAAAGTTGATGTATCTGTCTCTAGGAAAAAATTTAAATCTATGAACTTGAACTTGAACTTTGAGAAAATAGATATTGAAAATGACCTGGTGAAAAAAAAGTAAGCAGTGGTAATTATACATTTCATTGACGTATTTGCCGATATTATTATTTTTTCAGTCAATTTTTCTTTAGTATAAAATCAGATTTTTTCGAAGTAAAATCCCAAAAATGCTTCAAATATATATTTTTTTAAAGTGTGTCCTTGAACTCATTTTCAGCTTATACTTCCGCACATAGCCGGGGTTTTATTCAATGACAGGTTTACCACCAACTCTATATTTCCCTGACTTTTAATTATAGGCCATCAGAATGAAAGTGAGAGTTTAGCGTACACCGCCCGCATGCCTTCAAAAAGGTCGCATAAAAAGTTCATTATTGATGTAATTTTTTATTTGACATTTCTTCAAAAATCTCACCAATGTTATTGAAAATTTCACTGAAAATAGGTGACTATTTTTCAATTTTTGCTACAGTATTCAAAATTTGAAATCCCCTGACATTTTCAGAAGTCTATTTTTCCCTGACAAAATTCCCTGAAATTTCCCTGGACTGAAATACACCCCCCCCCCCCCCCCCCCGTCTCCGTCCCTGACTCCTTTCCCTGTCGGTGGCAGCTCTATACCTTGATGACTGTTAGTCTTTAACTGACAATACATTAAATACACTCATTGTGACTCAAGCCGTGCATTCTGAGTCCCAATACACTCATTTCGACGGTCTATTACGACACACGTGATAATAGAGTGACATAATCTCCTATTATCGCTCAAGCTTATGTCGGAATTCTCAGGTATTTAGCTCCAATTAAGAGAAGACATTACATTGCTGTGTTTTCCCATATATTGCCAGTGGTCATGGTATCAATGTCACTCATGTTGGAAGGCGTTTGCCGTTGCCTGAGAGAAAAACATTCGTAACCCACAACCATATGGCCAAAAACGTAAACAAATGGCCGCCATTCGAAGCGCGCGAGAGCCGCTGCAAAGAAAGGCCGTCAGTGTACCGAAATCAACTCAGTTACGCCATACACACAACTCAATCGACTGTCATTATATAGAACATACATAAATACACTTACTTTGATTGACAATCCTACGTTATGAGGTGAAAATCATTCAATTACTTCGATGACAAGCGTTCGTGGTCTGCTTTTCCAGAGAAGTCTTGCGCAAGTTGTCAAAGTCTCGCGATATCTCGGAGTGCACGAGGTCTGCGCTCCGGGCAGAGTCTTCGATCTTGTTCCCGCTTTAAAGACTGGAGTAAGTGCTAGGAGAGTGAAGGCCGTGACCCAGATCCGGAACGGACCGGTCCATTTTAGCAGGGTGGAGCGTGCAGAGCTCTATACGAAAATGGAGATATACATCATTTAATATCAGTTTTTATGTTGGGAAAAAGACAGTCTCTGCTAGTACTAACCAGTACGAGATGTTGCGATGTGTGTTAGGGTAATTAGTTATCGACAGCGATGTCTTTGAGGACACGGGCATTAACCTGTCCTCCCTCCTCCTTGTCAGAATTGTTGCCAACAGCCAGCAAACCCAAACAACCTCGGCCAGCGCCCTAGCGACGTCCGCGCCAGAGCACAACAGAGATATTGTAGCCGGATTAGTGTGACAGTTTTCCAAAACCATCACTTCAGGTGTACGGACATTAGGAGAAGTGCCTAAACAAATACCAGGATGACCAAAGTGTGCATATGTCAGATTTGCACATGTGGGTAAGTGCCATTCGAACATGATTTCAAAGGCAGCTTCCAAAGTTGTGCCAGCTGTCAAACTCGATCTTCACTTCTTCAGTTCAGTACCCGCCCACAGCCACATGTCACTTGCATTCATTCACTATTCAGAGGAATATTTCTCTCTATGCTGTTCGTGGGCTGTTCTGTTGGTCTATGACTATGTCATAGTACACTGTTGTGACAGCTCCATACATTTACCCAAAATGATATGCAACACTGCCAACAGTTCTATATCATACAATGATACATGTTGATGAATGTCTAGACAGGATTTTCTTTTATTGGTATTTTTATTGGCCTTTTTATTGTGGCATTCTTTTAAATAGATTGGCATTGGTGTTGGGTTGTATTATTATATGATTTGAATTGAGAACCATAAGATATCATGAATTATTTCATACAATGATACATGGAGCCTAGATCTAGTCTAGAAGCCGCAGGCCCTCCCTGCCCCTGGCTAAGTTTTATTTAGTTATATTATTGGTAAGGCCCTACCGGTATGATGGTGTGAAAGCATTAAAACATGAGCCTATGAACATTCTATGCCTACTCCTATTAGTTGATGCAATTAGATCTCGACAGACTATAAACTAGACACATTGCAATCCAAGCTAAAAGCCATGCTAGATCTATTTGTCAAGGACTTCTGGGTTTTTATTTTGTTAGTAATCTAGGCCTAGTCTACAATACTATAGACTAGATACACTGCAGTTTATAATCAACGGTACTATTTACATTTATCATATTCTATTGAAATAACCCTTTAAATAATGCCTCACTGATTCACATGTCAATTGCTCTATCAGTCTGTACCATGAAACTGATTAGTACCCAGGTCTAGTACGGACTGAATCATCTGAAATCCTTAGATTGCAGCTGAAACTTTTCATGGACCATGTGAAAGATTCCAGAGGGCATTTGTCTTTAAGTTTAACTATAAGTTTCAATCAGACCCCTAGTTACAGGGGTGTATAAAAGATTTGTGTATATTGGGCCCTCTCAAATATTCATGAGGTTTCTTTCCTATAAGTTTGTTAAGTAAATTTAAACTGTGCCCTACCCAACTACTTACACATATTTGACTTGGAAAAAACACACAGTTGAGCGAATGCAGCACCCAACAAACTGTTTAAATAACAGCCCTGAGTCGCTGCTATTTCAACACTTTGTACAACTTGTGCCTTTTGATTATATCATGATGTTTTAGAGAACATAGCCCTGAACATAACCTTAATCCTAATGGTTCAATGAATGGGCTCATTTTTCCTAGAGAAACTTTGATAAAACCAATCTTTTTTTTATGGTGACAATGTTTGGTGGGAGTATTATTGTATGACTCCTTTACCCTAGCTAGAATATGCCTATTCGATTTGATTTATTTGAAAAATCAGTAAGAAATTATTCATCAAAAATTTATCATAAGATATTTTTAAGCATGGTCAGCATACGGTAGGTCTGTCAGTTCAAAGTAATCAATTCGAGAATGTCTAATTAGTAGGGAGAAAACAGGATATTTGCATGTAGTATTTACAATTAGCTCTGGTCAGAAAGCTAGTGACTGTTGACTATTCTGGCACTGACATGCCAAAGCTGGTAGTCACAGAGGTGTTTGCTGTCTTTGGCTACCCCAACCCCACTGCCCCTTTACCTAACCTGCACCCACGGATTTAGCCTATGACACACAGGGGGTCATATTCTATATCAGAGGCCATATGAGCACTTTTGAAACCAATATTATGACCGACTACTCACTAGTTTCCGGATTACTTTTAGAATTACCCAGTATAGAAACCGCCATCATTGCCTATACACTGATTTGATAATAAAAAAAAAATCTTCATGAGATAGTTTTGCGTTCAGACATTGAAAACGTGACTCATTCGGGGGCTCTCACTCAGGATATCTCACACATATGGCCAATGCTTTACCAGTGAGCAATAATTTTAACCAAAGCAAAGGGCCAGGGAGATAATAATGATCAGTTTTCCCATATATTACTGAGCCATGTTCTCTTAGTCAGTTCTCTGTTTAATTCCCTAGTTCAACAAAAAGCAAAGGGCCAGGGAGATGATAAAATCCATTTTTTCCGTATATTAATTAGGTTGCAGGCATGATGATTGCGTTGATTTTTTTCGCAGGGCTCACAGAGATAATTTGGAAAGATCCATTAAGAATTTCATTCGATATTTTATATAACTGCATGTTTCTGAATAGACCAAACAGTGTCACATATGTCAGCTGAACGAGCCAGAATCCACTCCTAAATCGTCAAACAACGGTACTGCTCTCTATATTGTCCCAGTTAACACTGGGACAATAGAGAGCAGTGTAGCATTAATACTGATACATCCAGCCATTCATTAAGACTTCCTCCAGGGACCTCAGAGTAAGGGCCGAGTCATTTATTACTAGCTGGGGGGAGGCGGGTTAGTGAATTTCCCAAAACGACAATTCCCAAAAAAATTGACACCGCCCGCCCACTAATTAGCCTAAAGTAATCTCAACCCCTCAACTATGTTAGGATTTTGAGAAATGCCCCCCCCCCCCCCCCCCACCAAAAAAATACTTGCATGTTCATGGAATCATGCGTGGTCGCAAGTTTTTTAATGGACCATATCTAGTTTTGACCCCCCCCCCCCCTCCAGCTTGTACACTTTTCAACTTTTGCCTCCCCCACTGAGGGCCCGTTTTTCATTAGGCCTAAAAATAAAGAGGGTTGGTAGGTCGGATTTTTTAAAGTTTTAATACCTAAGTGATAATGCACCAACAGAGTGCCCAGCTGCGAGACTGCCACTGCATCGTGCATCTTGACACAACTTTAGGAGCACTCGTGACTTACTGGCCAGTGCTTCATCATGGATGCATCAATATGGCTCACAGGAATACATATACATGTAGTACATTATGGCACTTGCTGCACTCAATTAGGTAGGACAGATTAGTGATTACAACTGTACATGGCAAACTGACAACCTTTTCCCCAGTAACCTCAAAGCTTTCACTCTAATCTAAATATTGATAACACTATTTAAACATCTTAAAGTTGTAAAGTTAAGGGGTACACACACCAATAAATATATCGGGCAGTAGTATATATGGGAACCCTGTAAAGGCCATATAATGATTTAGATAGGCTGTGTCCTTTATTGTTATGATGCATGAATGCAGCTCTGGTGTATTCCTGCTTTAAAGGGCATACTGCATTACAGCACCATGCGGCCCTTAAAGGGTTAAAGCCCCTGAGCCGTGGGTTAGATCCTTCCTCTACTGTGTGGCCTACTCTAGCTGAGCCAGGTGCCAGCATGATAACCCTTTATTAAGGACAGATGTCGCTAAAAGGTGATATTTGTCGTCATGATGCACCTATGCAATCCCGGCAAGTAACTCTCCAGTGCCGCATTAATGCACCTTGCCAACCCGTCGGGAGCATCTCAACCCCATAGGGTCGGTGTGATGCTTGAATGCAGCCCTGGTGATTTAGTCGTCAGCATTCATGTATCATGACGACCAAGGGCATAGTTCATTAAAGCACCATACCGTCCTTAAAGGGTTAAGCCGCCGCCTGGATGCTCCACCAGGTGAACTCCAGGCGGCCCACTCCAGGGGATCACCTGGAGTAGTACGTTGACAACCTACAGGGGGGCTGTGTGGGGTACACCACAGAACTTAATATAATCTACATCTCCTTGTGCTAGCTTGTGTGAACAACACGGCCTGATATCAACCACTGAGTAGCCATACATGCAATTATGGAGAATCACGCCCGGGCAGGCCTGTTGGGAAAGGCACCGAGATTATATCAGGAAGGAAATTATTGGCACAATGTAAATTTAATTGTTGGGTGTGGTAATAGCATTAGGAACATGTGTTTAATTCAACACTGCTAGGCTATTGGCGCTATTCAAGTGTAGAAATTTGTATATTGGGATATTGTGTTGAATTGCTATACTGCCCATATATCAAATTTATCAATAGAGTGAGTGATAAAGCTTATGAATGAGCCTGTGTCCACAATGAATAGATTGACGTTCACATAGACACCTAGACACAGTCATATTGCTAACTTGGACTTGAGAACTAAGCATTTTATTCATGAGGTAAACACAAAAAGCCCACTGAGTGGTCGGGAGTCCAGGACTGACTGTTGTCTGGTATCTACGGAGAGATAGGCATCTACTTCAACCCGTGTCAATATCAACCCTTTAAGGGCCGCAGAGTACTCTCATGTGGTATGCCGCTTGTATGTTGCATGGTGCATGATTGCAGCCCTGGCGAGTAACCCACCAGTGCTGCATTCAAGCAATATGCCTACCCTACAGAGCTGATGCATTCCTAGAGGGTTGGCATGATGCATTAATGCAGCACTGATGAGTTACTCACGAGGGCTGCATTCATGTACCATGACGATGAAGGGCATTATGCCTTAATGCATCATGTGGTCCTTAAAGTGTTAACTATACCATGCAGGATTATCATTAGGCCTTGGAGGAACATGTTTCGGGTAATACGCTGAAATAGGACTAGGAGTTATGATGGATCCACCATGTTCTCTTATCGTGTTAAGGTGACTTTGTATGGTGTACATATTTAAGTGTGGCCATAGACCCCTGAATTCGACACGGCGACATGGGCCCTTTTGTGGATCAGTGACATGGGACAGGGGGAAATAAGATATTGACAGGGACATATAGGTATTTCTTAAAATCGGCATGGCGACATGACCATTTCTTAAAATCGACATGTGACATGGGGACCCCCCCTAGAAAGGGCCACATAAGTAGAGATTACAGCATTTTACCAGACATGAGGGAACAGAAATTGTGTTATGCTAGCCAGGAAACCAGTACAAACCACTTATTAGCCTCAGTATATGTGGTTCACCACCCCCCGCCCCTCCACAGCCCTGCCAATACATTTACAAACAACATGGACAAACTGTACAGACTTCCCTCACTTCAACTCTATCGAGTACCCCCTACACCCACCACACACACCCACCACACACCACCCACACACACAGAACCCACCTGGGTACAACAATCCTCCAGGGTCGAGTTGCGCTGTGTCATGTATTCCGTGTTAATTAAGGCTGGAGTGGCACTCGACACTCTGCGCCACTTGTGGAGTGCTGCTAGGTGTAAGGTGACCACTCTCATCTAATTACACTCTAAAGTGTAGAGTGCCCATATATGGGTTACCATGGCAACGGATATATACACATAGTTGAGTTTTGCATTTCAGGCATTTTAGCTTTTTTATTTGAGGGATATTTTAATAATTTTTCACTGACATTTATATAAACCTAGATATGACCGAGCACTAGTGATATGATTGAAATAAAAGAGAGAAAAATAAGGAGAGGATCTAGCCTTTGATATGTATTTAAATATTTGGTTGAATTCGGTGGAGTACCACAAACAAAAAAAAACACAATTGGGGTGTTTTAAACATTTTTTGTTAACCTGATTCGGACGTTGAGCTCAAGTTGAACCTGATAGTATTCATGACATATACAATACATCCTCAACTCACCACGGTTAACCCTTTAATAGAAGGAGAGAGCTTTGATGCACTTTTGTCATTATAATGCACAAATGCAGGCTAACTTGTCAATGTTGCATTCAAGCATCATGCCAACCCTACGAGTGTGATCCACTAATTGGCATGGGTGCTTCTTTTTTTACATACAGTTTTATTTTGTCTAGGATACAAGTATCAATAAAATGCTTTTTTCATCATAATGACCAATTAACATGAAATTGAGGCATCACTCCCTCCTTAAAGGGTTAATATATGCACACACAGGAACCAGTTGACTTTTGACCCATGGTTCTATACACACACATACCTAAAACCTCGCGTATAAGCCTAACTGGCATATAAGCCTAACTGACATATAAGCCGCTCCCTAACTTAGAGAAATCATATAAGCTTATCAGAGCATCTGATTATGGTGACTTTAGTACTGTAGTATACATCTAAAAACTCTCGTATAGGCTACACCCCCACTTGGGGCCAATCCTATAAGCCACATTGGTGATCTAAATTGCGTACTAGCCGCAGCCTATACACGAGGTTTTACAGTACACACAATATTCACACAGAGATAGAGGGTACCATGACTAGGTAATCGGCAGTTGTCAGGTAGTCCTAACCTTTTAAAGTGGCATAATAACCGAGTGTATCCCATTCACATTTCTAGTACTGTTCTAGTCTACTATGTAGTGACGTGTGAGTGGATATTGCCCCTTTAAGGGCAGCATAGTGCCCTTTGTCGTCAAGATGCATGAATGCAGCTCTGGTGAGTAACTCACTAATGTAGGTAGGCCTGTCAGGGGTCTATACCCGTGTAGGTAGGCCTTTCAGGGGTCTATACCCGTGTATGTAGGCATGTCAGAGGTCTATACCCGTGTAGGTAGGCCTGTCAGGGGTGTATGTATACCTGTGTAGGTAGGCCTGTCAGGGGTGTATGTATACCTGTGTAGGTAGGCCTGTCAGGGGTGTATACCTGTGTAGGTAGGCCTGTCAGGGGTGTATACCTGTGTAGGTAGGCCTGTCAGGGGTGTATACCTGTGTAGGTAGGCCTGTCAGGGGTGTATGTATACCCGTGTAGGTAGGCCTGTCAGGGGTGTATACCTGTGTAGGTAGGCCTGTCAGGGGTGTATACCCGTGTAGGTAGGCCTGTCAGGGGTGTATACCCATGTAGGTAGTAGGCCTGTCAGGGGTGTATACCTGTGTAGGTAGGCCTGTCAGGGGTGTATACCTGTGTAGGTAGGCCTGTCAGGGGTGTATACCCGTGTAGGTAGGCCTGTCAGGGGTGTATACCCATGTAGGTAGTAGGCCTGTCAGGGGTGTATGCCTGTGTAGGTAGGCCTGTCAGGAGTGTATGTATACCCGTGTAGGTAGGCCTGTCAGGGGTGTATACCTGTGTAGGTGGGCATGTCAGGGGTGTATACCCGTGTAGGTAGGCCTGTCAGGGGTGTATGTATACCTGTGTAGGTAGGCCTATCAGGGGTGTATACCTGTGTAGGTAGGCCTGTCAGGTGTGTATGCCTGTGTAGGTAGGCCTGTCAGGGGTGTATACCTGTGTAGGTAGGCCTGTCAGGGGTGTATACCTGTGTAGGTAGGCCTGTCAGGGGTGTATGCCCGTGTAGGTAGGCCTGTCAGGGGTGTATACCCATGTAGGTAGGCCTGTCAGGGGTGTATGTATACCTGTGTAGGTAGGCCTATCAGGGGTGTATACCTGTGTAGGTAGGCCTGTCAGGTGTGTATGCCTGTGTAGGTAGGCCTGTCAGGGGTGTATACCTGTGTAGGTAGGCCTGTCAGGAGTGTATGTATACCTGTGTAGGTAGGCCTATCAGGGGGGTATACCTGTGTTGGTAGGCCTGTCAGGGGTGTATACCTGTGTAGGTAGGCCTGTCAGGGGTGTATGTATACATGTGTAGGTAGGCCTGTCAGGGGTGTATACCTGTGTAGGTAGGCCTGTCAGGGGTGTATACCTGTGTAGGTAGGCCTGTCAGGGGTGTATGTATACCTGTGTAGGTAGGCCTGTCAGGGGTGTATACCTGTGTAGGTAGGCCTGTCAGGGGTGTATGTATACCTGTGTAGGTAGGCCTGTCAGGGGTGTATGTATACCTGTGTAGGTAGGCCTGTCAGGCACGCACGGGTTAGCTCTCCCAAGTGAGAGGACAGACGTTCAGAGCGTTATCTTAATAAGACTTTTAAGACAGTCTGAATAGTCTTAACTTTAGTAGAGGCCGCTTATGTCATTAGAAATAAATAATATTTTGAAAGTATTACTATTACGACTAGTATGTAATGGGGGGCTCTGCCCCCCAACCCCCGTTTCTTTTTCTTCTTGTTCTTCTTTTTCTTCTATTAGAGACATCCTGAGTTCCTCTGAGCTGGTTGCTGGCTTGAAATGATTTATTTTCAATGATAAGAGCGGCCCTGGGTAAGACACTGAATTAAGACTTTAAGATGTCTTATTAAGATAACGCTCTGAACGTCTGTCCTCTCACTTGGGAGAGCTATCCAGTTTTTGCGCCTGTCAGGGGTGTATGTATACCTGTGTAGTATGCCTGTAGCGTGTATGCATGCTCATGCAGGCAGTGCCAGACTTTCAGGTGACATTTTGTCGACTCATGAATCTCACAATTCTGGGGGTGCAGATGGGTACCCCCCTGAGGTCGGAAAGTCGCCGAAATTAAGGGGTCCAGGTCACAAAGTCGCTTTTGTGGACCCTTTATTCTATTGTCATTTTTTACCAAAAGTCGGAAAGTCGTTTTTAATATTGCCTTAGGTCGAAAGTCGCCTCCAAAATGGCCCAGGTCGCCAGGTCGCTTTTGACCCATCTGGAGCCACAATTCTCTGTGTGTGGGTGTGATACTGATACAGCAGTACCAGACTCATGTAGCATTATGACCCCCATATTATACAAGGCATACAGACATGTATATCATAGAGACAGACACACAGGTAGTAGTGAAGGGTAGACAGGTGCACACAGGCTTACAGGTAAATGGTCCTGTTCAGTATAGGTGTATAGGGTAACATTTCTAATCTGTGCTGTGTAGAGGAAACAAGAGACAGCTCTGATTGAGCTGCTAGTTTACTGCAGCTACCCAGACTTTCTTTTGATCTCCAGTTCTGTATGTGTATGGATGAAATATATCTGTTGATCAATGTCTCCTTCAACACATACTTCTAGTTTCCTGTGTCGTCCATTTTGTATTCAATCCCGTAGGGTCGGCATGGTGCTTGAATGGAGCATTGGCGAGTTACTCGCCAGGGCTGCATTCATGCATCATGGGCATACTGCAATAAAACAATATGCGGCCCTTAAAGGGTTAAATGTCGGTTGCGTGAATGAATAAAGGGTACAATGTATTTAAGCACTCTGCTGCCCCAAAGGGGTTAACGTGGGTTGCACAGTTTGTCTTAGTTGCAGTTATTGGGGGTCTCTATAGAAGTAACATTATTTATAATTCATACCTTCCTGTTCACACATCTCCCAAAGACTGACACCCAGGAAGGTTACATTAAAATATTGATAGAGCTAAAAGGTGCTAGTCACTAGTTATCCAGGTTCCGTCCACCAAGCCTGTACATTATATAGATTCCATCTTCTCCATGAATATGTTATTGGGGTAGGAGCCGTCCCTAGCAACCCCCCACATACCTCTACCTATACAGACCTGCCATACCTCTATACGGACCAGGGATCGATCAGCAATTCAAACTCTTGCAATTGAACAATTTGCTCACTCACTTAAACATGGCATGATGACAGTAATTTAAGTGCACATCCCCCACCCCTATCTATCGCCCCCCCCCCCCCCACTCCACCCTTGGGGAATAAGAGTAGCTCTCTATAATCATTATGTATACACTGTAAATAGTTAGTGTAGGCATGCAGTAAGATCTACTGTAGATCTACAGTAGAATCTACTGTAGAATGGATTGACAGTAGAATCTACTGTAGATTTACAGTAGATTATACTGTTTACTGACAATTAACTGTACACATAAGTAGAATCTACTGTACACCTACAAAAAGGGCAACCAACTTTTTACAGTGTAGTGTTTAGACGCAGGTGGTGAGCTGTCTATAATAGATCTAAGGCTGTTGTTGGGGTGCTGATGGCTCCTTGGTCGATAAATGTATCAGCAGGAAGAAAAGACTCCTCTACTGTAGGACACTTTTATAACCAATATCGATATAGAATTACCAAACACAACAGGAGATGAATACTATACATGTATAGGCCGCCTAGAACTCTATTGTGTTGTCCAACCCCTTTAAACCTTTAATGGCAGCATAATACGTTAATACACAATGGTGTTTTGTCCAATGCATTAATTGGTTCCATGATCCAATTTCAAGATCGTTGCCAAGAAAAATTATCCATCTGCAAGATACCCAATATAAAATGGGATAGACCTGTAAATCCGACATGTCCTTTTTCTTGAAATCGACATGGGAGTTGCCCTCTATGCAGGGTGACATGGACATTTTTCCTTGACAATTACACTACCTATGTGTCTTGATTTTTAGCAATTCTTTGGTCAAGAATAATAAGTTCCCATTGACCTCAGTGGCCTGAATTATAATCTGACTTCAGGTAAGAGAAATATCCAATAACTTCTTGATATTCCTATTTTATGGAGGATTTAGCAAGTCATTCTGATGAGTCGCAAGTCAACGTTGAAATTCGCGACTCATCTCTGGTACTTTCAAGAGGGGAAACAAGATCTCATTTCCTACCTACCCTAGATTTTTGGGCCATGTTGCCTGAAACTCACCTCTTTTTTGGCCTTTTTATGCAACTGCGATATGGGGCATAAGTTTTCCTTACCCCCCACAGTCGCCCCTCACATATGTCACCTATAGTATGGGGGTAGATGCCTAAATTCGACATGGCGACATGGCCATTTCTTAAAATCGACATGCGACATGGAGCTTAGTGACATGAGGGAAAACTTTAGTGACATGACATAGGGTATTTCTTAAAATCGACATGGGACAGGACAGGTTCTTAGGGGCGACATGGGACATGGGAATTTTAAGCGACATGACATGGCCATTTCTTAAATTCGACATGCGACATGGGGGCCCCCCGTCTAGACCCCCTATAGTACTACATACTTGCCACTGCCTGAGGCTTCTTTACCCACTATTACACTACCTAGTGCCGCAATGCATGCCGGATCCATACCCAGAGGCAGGCCCAGCACCAGCGGCCCGGCAGTCTGCTTGTACCCGGCGTGTCAATATTACCATGTAGGATTAGCTCCAACACGGTAATACAGTATTACCGTAATTACCGTAACCAGCATCGATCTGCCGCTGGACTCGTTAACCATTTAACAACTGCTTGGTGCTTTAATGCATCATGACAACGGGGTTGATGTACTCCCAAAATTACATCAAGGTACATGAATGCAGGCCTGGCGAGTACACTTGCCATGGCTGCATTTATGCATCATGAAGGCAGGGGCATGATGCATTAATGAATAATGTATCATGCCGTCCTTAAAGGGTTAATTAGCACTGTTGTACAAGGGTACACCATGATTGCATGTCCTACTGTCCACTTATCTGTGCTACTACCAGTAGTTACCCCCCCCCCCCCGTCCCCTGTACTGACCTGGGAGTCTCTGGATTTTGGGGGATTAACATATTATATTATGTTCATTTTCCTTGGGCAATTTACTAAAAGTAGGAATATTTCCTACTTTTGTGATTATCGGTGAGAGGCAGCTCTCTACGCCTTCCTCCCAAAAAGAGACATGTCCCTTCCCTCCCAACTAAATGTTGTGCCTTTCGCTGTCTGACTCTTTGTGCACAGAGTGAAAAGTCAATGAACCAAAAAACACAAAATATGACAATATGAATAGCTCCCCCCCCCCCCCCTCCCAGAAGATCTCCATAAAGCCAGACGCTAAGGGACGAGATGGGAGGATACAATGGAAGTGTTCATACTTGGCGCAGATATGGCTTTTCTAAAATCGCTTGTTCAGTTTCCTTGTACGTCAATGAATTAATTATCAACCCTGTAAGGGCGGCATGTTTCTTGCAATGCAACGTGACATAAAGCACCAATGCAGCCCTGGTGAGTAACTCGCCAGCACTGCATTGGTGCATCATGCCGACCCTTCAGGAATGTATCAATGATACAAGGTCGTCATGATGCACGACTGCAGCCATGGCAAGTTGCTTGCTTAGTTGCTTTTATGCATCATGATGACAAATGTCATCGCACATTAAACCGTCTGCAAAGGGCTAATACATTGTAGAATAGCCTGAATAGCAGACAGAAGAATACAAATACAAAAGGTACTCCTACCTTTTGTGTAACCGTCCCAGCCATTACACGTTCTTTGTGGCATTATTCATGTTAGCAGACACCATTTTATTATTCACCAAAACAAGTTGGTCAAAACAAATGAATCATTCATCAAGGCAGCCTATTATTGGCGGCTGTTGTTGCTACCATGTCCCGGTAACATGTACAGTGTATATGCCACATCGTAACGTCATGGTGAGACATATAAACATTATAAGGCCTAAAAGAGTTTTCTTCATGTAAAATGGAAAAGAAAATTAAACAAAAAAGACATTTTCTCCCTTCTCTGATCGTTTCAGTTGGGTTAGGGATATTTTGTAGTAAAAGAAACTATAAAATCTCATCTAAAAAAAGAATCATCTGGCATGTGGCTAGGGCAAAAGAAATGGGATAGGTCGGGATACATGAACACTTTTTTTGTCCTAAGGGGTGGGGGGGGGGCAGACAGGACACGTATAGTCTGACCTGGTGGGGTCAGTGTGGGGTAATAGTGATACCTCTGTAATGGTGTTACATAATGGCAATGACGTGATATAATCTGACTCTTTAATTGACCAGTTTGTTTCCAATTACATATGTCATCTTACATGCCTGCCCGAGATGCCTGCCCGGGGGGGGGGGGGGGGTACTCAATTTTTTTTTGACACGGGTGTGCGGCTGACCCTTTGACAACCCTTACCCTCTCTCCCTCTCTCCCTCTCTCGGGGGGGTAGATGGGGGGGGGGGGGGTCCCCATGTCGCATGTCGATTTTAAGAAATGGCCATGTCACATGTCATTAAGGAAAAAGCCATGTCACTAGTGTCACTAAGGAAAATAATCTAGGGGCATATAGAGAGTTATAAATGGGGGTATTGGGGCCGCAGGCCCCAGGAAAATTTAGGAATTTGATAACCACAGGGACAAAATTTTAGAAAAGGGTTTGGTAGCATACCTCACTCTATATGAGATTCTTTTTTCATGTCACTAAACCCCATGTTACATGTCGATTTTAAGAAATGCCCATGTCACATGTCACTTAACTGGCCATGTCCCATGTCGATTTTAAGAAATGGCCATGTCACCATGTCGATTTTAAGAAATGCCCATGTCGCCATGTCGATTTTAGGGGTCTATACCCATTCTCTCCCTCTCTCCCTCTCTCTCCCTCTCTAATCTCTCTCTCTCACAACCATTTACCCAACCTCTCTGCCTTTCCCGTGCTCCGGCTTAGATCTAGTCATCTACTGGATGAAATAACAGAATTGAGATGCATTTATATTTTGAATTCGCCCTGCCACATAACTCCCCTCATAAACCCACACAGGTTTGCAGACAGTTGTGACGTGACGTGCTACACACACGTCACGGTGCCCTGACGTGTGTCACGTGACCCATGCACCCACACACTGCTTGTTTACCACACCTACCTATTAAACAATGGGATTAGCGGCATACTCAATGTACCCACTCACTTACAACCCATATACCTAAAAGTTTTTTAATCCCAGCTTTCACCAGCAGGCCGGCGGGGAGTACCTCTCCACGGAGCAGAAACACCAACTCTCCCTACGCCCATTTAACGCTATTTCTGAGGTGAAATTCAATTTCTAATAGTTAGATAATGGTTATTGTTTCCTCTGTCCTCAGTCGGCACCGCTGTCCGCACCACCCGACGGCGGGTGTGAGTAAGGGTGGGGCGCCGTGCATGCTGACGGAGTATGCCACCCGCTACACGCCCAAACAGGCCGAGGCCGTGGTCAGCTTCAAGCCCAACCAGGAGCCGCAGCGGGGGGCCGGCCCCATGGCCAAGGACACCACCAACAGGTAGGGTACCATAACCCTGTAAGGGCAGCAGAGGGCTTTAATGATTACAGAAAAGTATCTTAACCCTGCTAGGACAGCAGGGTGATTTAATAAGGCCAAAATAAAAGTATGTTTCAGGTAACATAGATAGAAAATGTAGGGTCGGTAGGTCGGATTTTTTAAACTTTCTGAAGACCCTAAAATTGACCAAAAAAAGGCAAAAAATACGGGAATTTCTTCCAAATTGCATAAAACAACGTGGGATCGGCCCTGTTTTGATAGGGTCGGTCGGGTGACCTGAAACAAACCTTCTTTTTTCTTTGGCCTAATTTTAATTATTACAGACAGGTCGGGTATCTTAACCCTGCAAAGACAGCATGTGCAATAGGAAAATATGGGATGGAGAAGGGTGACAGGCAAATGGATGTTGAAATAGTAAAATGAAGTACAAAAGTCAAATAATATAGAGCAATTTATATCAAATAACAACGTGAAGGTGCAAACCAATCCCTCATATTTCTGGTTGTTTATACATGCCCCCGGCTAAACGCCTTGTCAATTACTAGAACATGTCTTCTTAATAAGTTTATTTGTCACAAAAATTAACTCAAGAACCTCTAAATAGCATATTTAATTGTCCATTTTCTGCCCCCAGACTTGACTACAAGCCCCACCAGGTGGAGAAGAGATACATGCGTGCCCCTGACGTGTACCAGAAACCTGATGGTCGTATGGAGGATCTGTCATCTTATAAACAAGAATATATCAGTATGTTACATCTTGTAACAAAATATGTCATATCTGTCATTTTCTAAACAAGAATATATCAATAAGTTGCATTTGTCATCTTATAAACAAGAATACAGCATCTTATAAATAAGAATATATCACATCTGTCATCTTATTAACAAGAATATATTACTGTAGTAATATCTGTCATAAATGATATAATTTTAATCTGCCATCTTGTATACACAATTATATCAGTGACTCAAACTGTACCTAGAGGCACTGGCCATTTAAAACAATATACACAATATTTAGCATCTCTGATGTCTAGATTCATGCAGTATTGTTATTTCAATATAATTTCTTTCTTCTTTCAGAAAAAGACTTGCCCATGACTAAAGCGTTTAAACCCGACTACTCGCGGAAAGTATCTGGACAATTTGGGGGCACTCCTACTTATAAATGTGAGTTTTGGTGACAGAGTTTAGATGGCAATTACTCAGAATATTGCATTAACACAGAAAGACTTATAAAGTGGCCAAACAATAGAAGCACAAATCATTCTTCTGTGTTTAGTATATTGTTTCGTCCACTGGATGGCTAATACTGGGAATTTCCGGAAAGATAGCTAACATGTCTATTACCCTGATTAAATAGTGAGATAGGAAAAATCCAGCTTACTGCGTTTTCACAAAAAATTATAGTTTAGGCCACTCAAAAAAAAAAGTGGTTTCTCATCACCAAGGTCTGAGAATTCTGACAAGGGAGGCTTTTTAAAAATAATAATTTTATATACTCGCAGGCTAAAATGTATACCTGGGGTAGGATAATTTACGTTTTTCGAGACCAAAATTCAAATTTTGTTGGTTAAGAATTATGTGATCTTTAAAAGTGGAGAAAATGTAAGTTATCTCTATACCACTGCATTCCTGGCATTATTAGCTTTAATTCGATACCAAATAAGACAATTTTTGTCCATTTTTATCAGTTTTTTTCACAAAAAAATTGTCAAAAAAAAATACCCAAAACTTGATTTTTATGATGCGCGAGGTGATGAGAAACCATTTCATTTTTTTAAGTGGCCTTACATTAGTATTATGCGTTGGGGCTGGGGCTGTATCCCATGAAGCCACAGGCTGAGTGGCATGCGGTCCAGTTCCCAAAAGTGAAGAAAGGTAGAAACGCTATCGATGGAGTTGGCCTTTCCTTTCATCTTTTGGGTTGAAGCCATTTACTGAAGTAAAGACAACTTTTCCATAGCCCTATTGAATACAGTCATATTGTATAATGGGTCCTGTTGAACACGGCGCTGCCAGTACTTTAGCATAGTAAATGAGTGTATTTAAATACAAAAACATTTATTATCAGGACGTTACATATGTGTTTCTCACAAAATATTAATAGAAACGAATATGAAAGATGAGCTACAGCTAGTGGCAGAGGTGGAAGTCTTAGGAATCCCAATAGCTAGATGTAGATCAGCATATTGACGTCTGGTCGGGTTCTATAAACGTCCCTCCTTGTATAAGGGGGCTGGCGGTGTGAGGCTGTTCAATAATGTAGACATCTCTGCCTGCCAAGGAGGGGGGGGGGGTGTAGGAGGGGGGGGAGGGGGTAGACCTTCTTATCCAGGGTAGCTTATAGTCAACAAGTAGTCCTATAGGCGTGTAGCTGGATGAATTATCAACCAATGAAATAATTCCCTGGGCTTCACTGTGGAATTCTTAGGGGGCATTATGTAACAGCCTGTACCCATTGTGATTGCTGTATCAATGCTTATCACGCTGGTTACCAGATCAAGCAATGGTGCCCCCTACTAAGGAACCTGCAACCAGAGAAGACGGACAATAATGTGGGAACTGCACCAAAATGTGGAGAGTAGATATCTATAGCCACTGTATTCAAGGTTGATTAGTCTAGACATAAAAATAGGAAAGAAATAGGAAAAATAATTACAATAAAATTGATTTATTTAGTTGAAAAAAGAAAAGGGAAAGAGGGGACAGCCTTATCCGCGCCCTCTCGCTCTTATTGATAGTCGGGGTCTTAACACGTGTGTAACATTATGGCATTATGTATGTTTACTCTTAATTGCCTCTACCACATCAAGTTTTCATATATTAGCTATGGTCGACAACCTTTTCTCAAAACATCAAAACAGATTCAAATGTTTCATGTCGACCAAAAGCTTCTGGTAGTGGGGGGTCGAAATTGAAAAAGTTCAAAAAATGTCAAAAATAAATGTTTTTATAAAAATACAACTGCATGATATGAAAGGCCTACACTTGATGTACATGTCTGTCGATTTTTATGTTTGTATTTGTTAAAAAAAAAAAAATTAGAAAGAAAAATCATTTTTGTCAAATTTTTTCATTTTACCCCAATAAAAGAGATCACAAACTCATAATTTTCATGAGTAAGGAATCACAATTTCACTTAAATTTTTTGTGGTCTGTAAAGTAAAGCAGTGCGGCCCGACAATGCCAAAGGAATCATAGTAAATAAAAAATTGACCTACTCTGCAGATCATCTCAAACTGAAAAGTCTTATTTTTAAGCAATCCCAGTCATGGAGGCCATTGACCGAAAATTGTGCAGATCAAATTTAAGCCAAAATTGGCTCTTATCGTATAATTAAACAACACAATCGAATATATAGACTATTTACCTAGAAATAATCGAGAAAGAAATTTAATCATGTAAAATCACAATTAATGTAAACCTCAACGGTCCCGTTTAAAAAAATCCATTGTCTTGGCCAAAACCGGAAGTGTAAACGTGTAAACGTCACCATGACAACTCGCGGCCTCTCGGGCTCCTCGAGAGGAGACGAGGTATTGACTTCACACTCTTTTCAGCTCAGATTTAAATGTTGGAATCCCGTATTTGAATCCCTGAATCGATATATAACGGCCTGTTTTGATCAATATTGATGAAGAAATCGATTGAAAACGCAGTTGATAGAGATTGACAATTTCCCGATGTCGGCAAAGCAGACATTTCTTAATCCAGGGAGGGCCGCCCGTGAGAGATTGAGAGGTCTTTGAAGTGTTTGGTTCGCTGAGAATTCCAGCAATTGGGATGCAATTGTCCGTAGCCTAGGCCGCCCATTTGTTACCCCTGTTGCCAGGTAGCGCACTTGGTAGTCAAGGACTTGTTGTAGGGTTACCTAGCGACGTTACCATGCCACCAGCCACGGCCGCTGCTGGTGTCAATTGATACATTTTAGTAGCGGCGAATTGATACATTTTAGTAGCGGCGAATTGATATCGATACATTTTAGTAGGGGGCCATCCATTAATTACATACGCACATTTTTGCCCAAAATGGACCCCCCCACCCCCCCTGTTGCACCATGTACGCATTTGGACTACCCCCCCCCTTTGCGTACATACGCATTTCACTTTGACCACCCCCCCACGTGATAAAAGAGGGGTGTAATAAATTCACAGGGGAACATTTAGGGCAAAAATAAGGGGAGGAATTTTTTTTCTACCTGTCTCTTATGGGGTGGGGGGCATGGAGAATTTTCAAAGCACAGCAATTTTTTTGACCCCCCCCCCCTTCCACCTACCACCAATAAGACCATAGAAACCTAGCACCCCTGTAGCAGGGGTAGAACATGAGATAAGACGCCAAGATTGGGGAGTAAAAACTAAATCAGTGGCATATGAAAGGGGGCCGCCCCTCCCACCCATCCCCCCATCACAGAAGAGGATGGGGGCGGGGGGGGGGGCTGAATATATTTGGGTCTCCCCAAAATTGTCAAGACCCTATAATACAATACACAAAATTCCTTACGAAAGTTAGTTTACGGGTGTAAGAAAATTTTCAAAAAATACTTGGATATTTGCACCTAAAATGTAGCAATTTCAAACCAAAATGACCAGAAAATCGGCCCTTATGCGTACACAATGAGTATGCCAAAATGGGCCTGGACCCCCCACCCCCCCTGTACGCATCTGTACGCATTTGGCCTGACCCCCCCACCCCCCTTGATGCGTATGTAATTAATGGACGGC
Organism: Harmothoe impar; assembly: GCA_947462335.1. Lineage (NCBI taxonomy): Eukaryota > Metazoa > Annelida > Polychaeta > Phyllodocida > Polynoidae > Harmothoe > Harmothoe impar. The sequence goes on along the minus strand of OX381709.1, from coordinate 9,174,100 downwards.
CCCTAGGCGAATTGATACATTTTAGTAGCAGCGAATTGAAACATTTTAGTAGCGACTTTTAGTAGATTAGTCAGGGAAAATATTTTGCATGCAATTTTCACATTTTGGACGAGAGCTACAGGCGTCTAGTGGCCATTTAGTGAACTACAGGTCAACATACATTGAGAGGATTCTGGCATTTTTTAAAGCTAGTTTCTATCATTATTAGTCCAAAAGTTAGCACTAGATATTTAAATCTGCCTTTTTAAAATAATGAAGTATAAATTAAAAGAGTTTCCACAGGCCTTTGGTATCTTTTAACTGTTAAAAATAATGAATAGCTAGCCTATTGATTTTGGACCCCTCAAGGCTCAATAAGATTTTAAGATTAAATGAAATAGGCTAGGCCCACTAAAAGGGGTGTAGCCTAGCTCTCAGATAGCCCTACTCTAAGTGTGAATAGACCTACTTGGTACTTTTCAACTGTTAAAAAATTATGAATAGCTAGGCCTATTGATTACCCCGCCGCCGAGGCCTATTGATCCCCCCTCTCCCGATTTTCCCGTTCTCATCTTTTCCCAATTTCCCTTTTCCCGTTCCCTCCGCCATTTTCCTGTTCTCCCTTTTCCCGTTCTCTGTGTTCTCTGTTCTCCCGTTCTTCGGGTAGGCCTAGCAGACAAAACAAAACCCATTTCGACAAGAATCTCTCAGGCCTTTGGTATCTTTTAACTGTTAAAAAATTATGAAAAGCTAGCCTATTGATTTTGAACCCCTTAATAACCCCTCAATAACATTTTAAGATTAAATGAAATAGGCTAGGCCCACTAAAAGGGCGTAGCCTAGCTCTCAGCTAGCCCTACTCTAAGTGTGAATAGACCTACTTGGTACTTTTCAACTGTTAAAAAGTTATGAATAGCTAGGCCTATTGATTACCCCGTTCTCCGTCTTCCTGTTCTCCCTTTTCCCGTTCTCCCTCTCCCCTCTCCCTATCATCATGTATGTCGACCATAGCTCCCCTGTGTTTCCCAACTCAGATCTATGTCTCATCGCCCCTTTTTCCTTTGATGATCTCTACGTCCTTGTTAGATGACTGAAAAAGAAGAGTTACCGGTAGATTTGTATTATATTATCGACCCGCATTTAGAGGGGCATATTTATAGTACCCTAGGGGAATTCCCTAACACTCACATGGTGTATAAATATTAGTGTCCATCGCTGAATAACTCAATACATCCGACCCAAATTGAGTTACATCTCCTGGTTCCCATGGAGAATGTTGGGAATTATTGAATCCTTTTAGGAGCATGTGATATTTCGCACAACGACGATGAAAACGTCAAATAAACATGCTGTTCCCATGGACCAAAAACTACCCTGTCCACAAACTCTGGTCCCTATTGAACAGGCGGTAAATGAACTAATATTTGCAGTTAACCCTTGAAGGTTGGCATGACACTTGAAGGTCGCATGTTCACTGGTCGTCATGATGCAGCAATGCAGCATCGGCGAGTAACTCGCCGGCACTGGGTTGGGGCATGATGCCGACCCCGCAGTACTCCAGTGCTCCCGTCCATAGAGTAGCCATCGTGCATGAATGCAGCACTAGCGACTGGCGAGTTACTCTTCGGGGCTGCATTCATACATCACGAGGATAAAAGGGCATAGTGCATAAAAGCACTATGCCGTCCTTAAACCCCCACCTTCCCTATATATAGAGTCGGGTACCTATCCCGGCTCCACTCCAACTGTTGCTGTAGGGATACCAACTTCAGATTCAACATGTTGAGGAGAGGGTTATCGTTATGGTTATGGTCCTAGACCCCTAAATTCGATATGGCGACATGGCCATTTCTTAAAATCGACATGGGACATGGCCATACTAGTGACATGGGACATGGAGCATTTCTTAAGTCTGACATGCGACATTGGCCTTAGTGACATGGAAGTGAAAAGCCTCACAACCTCAGAAAACCCTAAAATTCACTAATCTATTTTTCTCAAATGACAATCTCAAACTCCCACAGAACACATCAATTTAAGTGTAAATTCCAAAATTTTCTGAAGATATATAGATTCTGTTATAAACCAGTTTCAAACCACTCTGAATGCGCCAATTTCACAGGGAAATTCCTAAATTTTCCGGGGGCCTGCATCCCCAAACACACCCCTAGTGACACTAACGATATGGGTTTTTCATTAGTGACATGGGACATGGGCATTTCTTAAAATCGACATGCGACATGGGACCCCCCCCCCCCATCAAGGGCCATACAGAATATATTGATTAACCCTCTTGGGGCGGCATAGGACAGTTTTCGTCATGATGCATGGCGAGTCTACAGGCATGATACATAACAGCCCCAGTGAGTTACTCGCCAGGGCTGCATTGATGCATCATGGCAACCAGTTGTATTAAAGCAATATGCCGCCCTACACTAGCTAGTTTGTAACCAATCATTGTAGGAAAAGCTCATAGCCTAGTCCTCCCCAGTCTAATGCAATACCCATTAAATAATCCAAAGTTTCGACCTTGTTCAGGTCTTCATCAGGGAATCTATTGGGTAGATAGATAGTCAATTAGGATCTAGACCTAAACTCAGGTCATTGCCTTTAATTTCTGCCGTTAGGGCCCATGAAAACACCACAATGAATATGGGTAAGCCTACATCTGAAACTGGCCAAATTCAACTCTCCACTGCTAAACTAACTAGTAGATTCAATGTGTTCCAACACTAGCTAGTTTGTAACCAATCATTGGAGGAAAAGCTCATAGCCTAGTCCTCCCCAGTCTAATGCAATACCCAAGTAGGAAGGGTTGTTGGATACCATCTGATCCAATCAATATTATCTGATTGATCGATCTCTCCTATTGGGGCTCTGGATGGGGGGGTCCCATGTCCCCTGTCGATTATAAGAAACCTGTGTCACTTATGTCACTAACCTAATTCAATTATTGGGTATTCTATATCGATAGAGACACCTAACCCCACTTAAATTTTAGTTATCCTACTTTTTGATGAAGAGAAAATGAGCAAATTATATGCACACTGTAGGATCCCAGATTTCAATTAGAAATATTCCCTTGTCGCTAAGGCCTAAGCTTGATGTCATGTCACTAGGCTTCATGTCACATGTCGATTTTAAGGTTTGGCCATGTCATATGTCACTTAGGTTGCCATGTCACATGTCGATTTTAAGAAACAGCCATGTCAGATGTCGATTTTAAGAAATGCCCATGTCGCCATGTCGAATTTGGTGGTCCACACCCATCCTATTGCTATTGTGATTTGCGTTAGAAGCATTGACATTCTGAATGCGCCTCATAAGGTCAAACTCTAGTCTGGGACAAATAACGTTAGAAAAACATTATACAATAAATGCACATCTATCATACAAAGCGCAACAAATTTCGATGCATAGTGATTATATTTGGAGTTGAGCACAATACTAATTGATCCGGATACAAGACATTGTGTGGCACTGCAGCCAACTTTATCTGGCTGAGGAGAAGTATAGAGCTCCTAAATCTAATCACACCTGGACAATCTCATTAAAACAAAGCCTTTAGGTGCCGTCCTTAGCTGCATTGATCCTGGGTTGGATCCCGTGTGAAGCCCACGGTTGTCAGGGGAGAGGCAGGTGTGTGTGTGGGGGGGGGGGGGGGGGTGGAGAAGGAGGTGTCGGGGGGGGGGGTAGGCTCTCTAGTATACTGCAGCAAGCCCCCGGCAACGTCAAACAACACTGGGCCTGCCCGCCATGCCGCCTCCCCACTACCCCAATACTACACACACCAAGCACTCGTAGCCCTTTATGTGGCAACAACAACACAAGACCCACAGCTCTTGTTGTGGACAACTTAGGTGTTGAGTGGGCTCAATTCTGGATAAATACCTCACACCAAATTGACTGAAAAAGTAAAAGAAATGATCTTTAAAAAATGGGGATCGTAAAGATGTAGTTTGAGTCCATTACCTTTTAGACGTGTTTGAATAATGTGATATAAATTATGTGAGGTAATAAAATAAATATATACATTTTTGTGAACATTGTTAGAATTGGATATTTTCAAGAGGGTAATAAGGAAATGGTTTGAGTTATGTTTGCGGACATTTAAAGATATAGTACATAAATTATTTGAAGTGCATAGGACCTAGATACTGCACTGTGCAAATAGATAATACGTTTTGATGATTTTGGCATAAACTATTGTTAGCTTCCTACTTAAATGGCAGTTGTTAGAAGCCATAAACATGTCAGTATATGAGGCATGAATCATGGAGGCATTTTACAAAGAACACATTTATAATGCACAGACTCACTGAGGCGTGCTACAACATGTACATAGTATACATGTTAAAGACACTCCTAGACTAACAAAAGTAGCCTATATATGTCTATAATAGAGTCATTAAACATTTTCTTTGTAAACACACTTAGAGCAAAAATGTAGATGTCACTATTTAAACAAAAGAAGTTTGACCTTCTCCCCCTCAAAAAAGGGATTTGAATTTTTTCAATTTTTTCAATTTTTTTTTTGAGGATTTTGGGATTTATAAGCAGTCATTTTACCTGAGAACTTTGAACATGTTTATAGCTTTTCATCACTGAAAACTATGCCGAGAAGGCCCAAATCATGAAGAGTTTGTCCCTGAGCGCCTCGTGGAGGCCTGCTATGTGTCACCAGGTAGCTAAGCTGGTATAAGAGGCTACCGGGGTGTGTTCCAGGAAGCATTAGCTAGGTAGGATTAGATGGGTGAGTGAGTAGTGGTTGTTTAACACTATTTTGACAGCTAAGGTCATATTCATGGCTAAAAAGCTACATCATACATCAATTTTACAGATATACATGTGTCTGTGTATGAGCACCAGACAAATAAAAAGAGCAGGCAGAAAAAAGGAGGTAAAGACTATTTTAAGTTGGGGTAGCATTAGGTAGGCAGGCGAATTTGTTGCATATAGCAAAGAAAATAGACTAGATTTTCATGGTGAATAAATGACTGTAAATATACAACATATTCAATTTAGTACAAAAATGCCTAGGTGTAGTGAGGAGTAACTCTTGAAGTGCAATCGGGTAGCTCTATTGTAGGTGGCTATAGGTAGGACTATGTAGGTATGGTATAGTTAGGTGGCTATAGGTAGGTAGGACTACAGTTTTGTATAGGTAGCTCAGTGTAGAGGTGTAGAGTGAGCGCGGTGAGGTAAGGTTATGTGACCAGGCGGGGTTAGCGGCAGTCCCACGCCAGCCGCGGCACCATTTACACCTGATTTACCACCGCCCACTAAACACACAACTCACAAAGCTAATTAAACTGCTGCTGCTGTTTAAACCTTTAAGGGCCGCATACTGCTTCAATGCATCATACCCTTGGTCGTCGTGATGCATGAATACAGCCCTGGCGAGTAACTGACCAGGGATGCATTCATACATCATGTCGACCCTTCGGGAGTGTATCAACCTCGTATAGTCGGCATGATACTTGGATGCAGCCCTTATGATTTACTCGCCAGGAGTTTTGAGTGTGCTGCATTCATGCATCATGACGACAAAGGGCATAGCATATTAAAGTATTTTCTTACCTTTAATGGGTTAAACTGCTAGTCAAAATTCTGCCGTCTAAGGCCCTGAACAATAGCAGCGCAAAGCTGTTTATCTTAGCAGTGGGGAAGGCTGAGGTATGGGGATCTCTTTTTGTTTGTGTTTGAAATGCAGTTTTACGGTTCACTCGCTAATTTCACCTTCCATTACCGCATTTGTTTTCTCGAGTCAAAGGCTCAGGTATAATTTAGCAGACAGACGCGCACGGATTATCCCTTATCAGTATTCAGGCTAAAGCTAAAAAGGATAATCTTTCTGTTTTTCTGCCATGGTATCAACCTTTCATAGACTAAATTAGCAGCTCTTAGACGTATCCAAATACAGTGTAGGCAGTAGATTCTCACCCTGTTTCTGTTCATGTACAAAAGGGATTAAATTGTGTCGCTAAATCTGTCAGGACCCTAATTAAGGCCACTCAAAAAAAAAAAGTGGTTTCTCATCACCAAGGTCTGAGAAATCTGACGAGGGAGGCTTTTTTTTTTTTTTTTTTTTTTTTTTTTTTACTCGCAGGCCAAAATGTATTGAACAATTTACGGGTTTCTTTGGCCAAAATTCACATTTTATTGGTTAAGTATTAATTGATCTTTAGAAGTGGCGAAAATGTAAGTAATTTCTATACCACTGCATTGCTGGCATTATTAGCTTTAATTTGATACCAAATATGACCAATTTTATCCATTTTGATGAGGTTTTTCATCAAAATTTGGCCAAAAAAAAAAACAAGTTTTCCCCAAAACCTGATTTTTATGATGCGCGCGGTGATGAGAAACCATTTTATTTTTTTGAGTGGCCTAAATAGGGGTATAACAGAAGGAAAATGTTCTGTTTCCTGCAGAAAGTTGACCATAATGTTCACGCTTTTTGTGAACCAGGGAATGGCATATCTGTATCTGACATTAGACTAACTGAGCTCCATTTCCTTTAGAAAGTTGACCCAAGTTTTCCTACTTATTGTAAACTATCTCTAAATCTGACAGTTGACTAACTGAAAGTTCTCCTTGCTCTGTTTCTAGCTGACTACCGGAGGTGGACCCCCCAGCCCCCAGAGCGTGTCCACAAGGACAGTGGCTACCGACCCCCTACCGCCCCTTTCGTTGGCACTTCTGGCTACACATCTGACTACCAGCCAAAACGAGCACCCGTCCGTGCAAGCATGAAGCCCATGCAAAATGTAAATGACAACAGTCAACCTTTCGAGGGCGACACAAGCTACAAAGTGGACTACCCCAAGAAGGCCATCCCAGCCCGTGAGATGAAGGAGAAGCAGATGTACGTGGCCAACAAGGCGCCCCTGGACGGAGTCACCAGCTACGCCCATGAATACGTTGAGAAGCAGGCGGTAAAGCTGCCGAGTTGTAAACCCGACGGTGGTCATTACCGCTCCGACGCCCCCTTCCACGACGTCACCACCCAGCGCACAGACTTCCAGCAGTGGCCGACGGAAAAGCCCTGGGTACGAGCCCCTCAGGAGTATGTGAAGCCTGATGGTAAGATGGAGGATCTCACCACCACACATCTCGACTATACCAAGAAGCCGCTGGCACCGCAGCCGCCCGCCAAGCCCATGGACCGTAAAGTGGCCCCGGGAAGGTTCTTCTCTGACACGACACAGAAAATGGACTACAAGAGGTGGTCTCCTATTCAGAACAACCGCGTTAAGGCCAAGGCTGGGTATGTTCCTCCCGAGGGGCCTTTCGAGGGGTCGTCTAACTACACATCAGACTACATCAAGCATCAAGGCGCCATGCGACAGAGTCTCAAGCCACAGGAAAACTCCAAGCTTTCGTCCGCTCCTTTCGACGACACGACAGGCTACACTGTTGATTACGGCAAGAAGGCACTGCCCCCACGGGAGGTGAAAGACAAACCCCAGTGGATCCCCAGTAAGGTGAAGTTTGAAGGCAACACCAACTACACAGATGACTTCATCCCCAAGGCAGCCCCCAGAGTACAGACCTTCAAGCCCGACCAGAGCGCCAAACGGCCGGACGTGCCGTTTGTCGACATCACGACACAGCGGACGGATTACCAGGCATGGCAGCCGGAGAAGCCTTACGTGCATGTACGCGACCCTTACCAACCACCCGAGGGCAACTTTGACGGTGCAACCACCCACAAGCTCACCTACACACAAAAGCCCATCGAGCCCGTCAAGCAGGCCCGGCCTCCATCCACAAAACGCGAGCCTGGCCGGTTTGATGGCCACACCACCTACAAGGGTGACTTCATTAAGAAGGCCGTTCCCCCACAGCGGGTGGAGAAGAAGTCTGACTACGCTCCCCCGGACGCACCGTTCCAGGGTATCAGTAGTTACACAGATAACTTCATCAAACACCCAGGAGCCATCCGCGGCAGTCTGAAGCCACAGGAGAACGCAGTTGGATCGGGCGCTCCCTTTGCCGGTGAGACCATGTACCGCACGGATTACTACAAGAAGGATATCATCCCCTGCCCGGCCGCTATCCTGCACACGGAAAGGACGAAGTACGCCTTCACCGAACAAGACCCCAGCGGCCACAAGTTTTACAATAAGGTAGCCACGCCACCCGTTCAACATGCCGTTCAACTACCAGTGGCGTAGACTATATTGTTTTGTCTTTAATTTCAATATATAATTTTTGGGGGACATTCTACAGTGTTCTAAGAAGATTTTTTTTCCCATGTAGATTGGAAAACCGGTGAAGGAGTTATAACTCTTTGTCACCTGCTGTTTTTTTTTAAATTTTGTCCTTTTGCTTTGTTTTTAAACGTTTCTGTATGACTAGAGCATACAGTTAACGTTTGTTGTCATGGATACACGTATATCATACACCTGATAAGTGTATCACTATGATACGCATCAGTTCTTGTAAACCTGAATATTTAGGTTCATGATTCTTAAAAGTGTTTAATTTGTTAGTTATCCGTCCATTTAAGTTGTAAAAACACAATCCGTCCGAAATCAAATTGTTGCATATATGTACTTCAGGAATCTGAGCTTTTTAATCAACGAGAAATAAGCCTGTGATATATCTATTATCATATTGATGTACATACATTCTACCTAAACCTTTGAATGCAATGTTAATGCAATGTTTAAAGAGTTTTATGCTCTTCTAGAGGAAGCATCTGTGATATATTAATTAAGCAATATAAGGCAGCACTAAGGAAACGAGTGGAACAATCCTCAGAAGGAGTGGGAGTTACTTGGTAACAGTCCTCTGTTTGCCCTCTACTATCTAGGTCTCTTTTTTTGAGAGCTCCCAAGAAGCAACTCTTGTATACATACACATCCTCTCTATGGCTTATGCTCCTGAGACCAGTCTCCCATTGTGAACAATCAATTTTAGTCCTGCACGTATCTGTAATCTTCAAACAATGCTAACACTTTTAGCTACATGATTGTGCAAATCACATCTATATTTGTTGTGAACTTGACTTAGAACTTCAGGCACTAGTTATTGTTACCAATGTGAAACTGGCTCCAGGATAGCCATGATTCTAGTAGTAGAAGGTACTTGCTAATTACAACTGGTGTTGTAACTCATGATATTCTTTATTCTCAAGATGGCCCTTAACACAACAGTTACACTTTCATAATGTATAACAGACAATGTAATCAAATAAGCCATGACTGGAGGGATTTATGCTATTTTTGCTTACTGTGGTCTACACTTATATGTACTATTTGATAATTGATATGATATTAGATTAATAGTGTATCATTAAGTAAGTCTATATGACAGCTACAATGTGAACCAATGCTACCCATCTGCACCAACAGATATACAAGTCATATCCAAATGAAATACAAATAACCAATGTCCCTTCTCTCTCAAGTTGACACATATCTTACATCATAATTAGGATAGATTTAACCTTCATAGATTGCTCAGTAATGTTAGCTTTTAATGGATTAAGCGAAATGTGAAATGTGAAGATATATATCTGTACAGTGTTATTTGTTATTTTAGTACATAATGCCTGTACATATGTTATCATTATGTGAAAAAAGGTGCGCATGAAGAGCTTGAATGGGAGAGAATTATAAGCTGAATCATGTCTCCTTGTAGTATAGAATAATAGTGAATATCTTTTAATGTGACTCATGGGGAGAACCTTGATAATTTATTTAATTTAATCCTCTGCTACATTGTTCCTGTTGTAATCTATATGAGAGAATTGAAGTCACTTATTCAACATCTCCCAATTTTCATTTTTCATTTCGAAGGGAGGGTGATGAAGTGATGACTAATATTTTTTGTTGAAATATAATAAGTTTAATGTGTGTTTTAAAGTCTGTTATAAATCCATTCTTCAATTGACATGTGAAATAGTGGTTATATTAAGAATGATTTGCTTCTAGCTAGTTTATAGTGACACTCTGTTAATAAGGGTTGACAAATTGATCCTTTTTGCTCACTTTCCTGTAAACCTTCACAAAAGTGGCTAATAATGCTTTGTGGGACTGCCCTGTGCCAATTTAGACTTAAGCCCTAGTACATGTTAACTAGACTATTGTGATCCTGTGCACTACTTCCTACCCTAAACGATATGTACAATATATCTGTATATATTAAATAAGTATGAGACTGTGGACACCATTTAGGATTCTCGCTAACTCCTACGGAGCTAATTGCCACATGTGACTGTGATCAGATTTGGACGATGCGTGTATTTGAAGATGTGGCGCAATATTTTTTGTGTACCCATATGTATATTATATTATCTACTAGAAATGAATAAACGCTATATATATAACAAATGTGGACATACTGTGTTTTCTTTTTTAGATGTATAGTGTACATGCATAAACATTCTTGAGGAATTAGATACCAAAATAATGTGCATATTATCAAAATCTAGATGAAAAGAAAGGGATCTCCTCTCTAGATTTTTACGTGTAAAGCATTAAGAGGGAGGGCCTCTGAAAACTTCAAATATCAATTCGTAGATACTAGAATTTCTTGAATAACACTTTTGTTGGATGACTGGGAAAATTAGTGTATTCTGATTAAGTAGATTGAGATGAAGGCATGGGCTGTAGCCGACACCAGAAGGTTGTTTGGGCTGTAGCAGAGCACATCGCTGCCTCTCTGGTAGAGGGCAGGACTGTGTTCTCCTATTCAGACCCTTCCTCTGCAGCTCCTGAAGAGGGTCAATACGATGGCAAGGGTCTATACTATGCTAAAGTGGATACACTCTCGTGGGAGCGTGCACAAGTAAATCTTTCCAATCTTAAAAATGTTATAATCTTAAGGGGGCACAATAGGGTAGAGAAGTAGAACAGTTGATCATGTATATTTCAGGAGAATTGTGTGAAAACTAAACATATCATATATGGTTATGACCATATGCAAGGCCTTCATTGCATTCCTTCCATTTTTTGGTGTTGCTGTGGAATGTTTATGGACCAAAAACGTTCTTTTTTTAGCTCCTTTTCATTAGAATGACACTGTTGCATAGAAATACGGTGTAATTTTAATATTTAAGGGAGGGCAGTTTTCTTCTTTTACCTGTATTTCAAATATTAAGGTCTACAGAGCCTTTCAAAGTTGCATGGTTGGGAAAAAAAAAAGGTTTCGACCTAAACAGGGCCGACCCTTAGTTTTTTTATGCAATTTTGAAGATATATGTATATTTTTACACTTTTTTGGTCAATTTTATGGTACGTAAAAAAAAAAATCCGACCCACCGACCTTGGAGTTTCTTCCCATGTTACCTGAAACAATTTTTTTTTTTTAATTTGGCCTTACCAAAAAGTGGTGATTTTTAAGGGAAATTTGAGAAAATCACCATTTTTTGGTAACCATGCAACTTTGAACAGCTCTGTAGATCTTAATAATTGGAATATCAATAAAAGAAGAAAAACCGCCCTCAGCAGGCACATAAAAACCCATTAACACTTTTGAATATTGAAATTAAACCATACTTCTATACAATAGTGCCATCCTAATGAAAAGGAGCTAAAAAAGAACGTTTTTGTTCCATAAACATTCCACAGCCATAGCAACACTGCTGAAATATACATGATTTACTGTTCTCATGGATCTACCCTATTGTGCCCCCTTAAATTGAGGATTCCAAATACCAGGTGACACCATAGTATTATCCATAGTTGCCTTTGATATCAGTTTAGAAAAAGAAAGGGAAAAAAGAGCCCCCAGTATAATACAATGGTATTACCAACAATAAATGAATAAGGGTCAAAAAAGAAAAAAGAGAACATTTGGCGCCACCTTAAGTTAATCATGTATACTAAATGTCTTCAGTCCCATTTCTTTCTAAATAGGCCCCATTTCAGTGATTATAAAGCTTGCGGGTCAAAGACATCACCCAGTCAAAGACGTCACCTAGTCAAAGAGTATAAATTTGTATCGATCTCATGAGACACAGCCACAAACGTTTGAACAAAACATGTGGAAACTATCAAAAATATGTCAGATACATGCGTACGTTTGTGTCCATACCATGTAGAAACGTTCAACAACATGTTAGGCACAGATATTTTATATACGAATCATAGAAAAAAGGTCAATGAAATTTCAATTAGAAACAAAATGGTATACAAAATAAAATAAAACACACACGTTTCTACCCATGTTGTCAACATTTTATTCACAATTTAACGAAACGTTTCCCACAAAAACACACATGTAAGTTCAAGTGCTGCACAGTGTCTAAATGTGCTTTGCCCTTGGTCGTCATGATGCATGAATGCAGCCCTGGCATGTAACGCCTCAGTGCTGCATTCATGCAACATGCCAACCCTACGGGGTTGATACACTCCCAAAGGGTGACATGATGCATCATAACGAGAGAGGGCATAATGCTCCGTGCACCCTTAAAGCTGGGCCGTCAGGGAATATGTTCAGCATCTTCCACACATAGACTAAAATAACAGTTCCACCAGAGGGCAGCAGTGTTTGGACAGGGGACCATGAGCATTGTCCTGCTACAACATATTCACCCTATCTTGTGCCTGTAAAAGTTGAGCTCCCAGCCCTTAAAAGCCCTCTTGTGAATCAAAACTGAACTATATCCAAAAGCGCCTCTCTTCAACCGTGACGGTCAAGCTTTAACACTTCACTCCACTCAAGCTTCACATATAGAAACAGTCTTGGTAAGAATACAGTGTAAAAGTGTTGATTAACCTCACCTTCTGCTTTGTAAGAAGGCATCCCCTACACAGTGTTCATTCAGACTGTACAAATATACAATAAATAACATTCACTCATTCAGCTACTGTCGCCCCTAGTTAGTAAGGGTAGAAAACATTTGTCAAAGAAACGTCAAATTAAAGTAATTGAAACAGTATCAACGCAAAAAGTTCTTGTCAAACGTTTTGTTAAATGTTTAAATTAAGTTTTAATGAATTATAAACCATCGGACAAACGTTAACATAACGTTTTTGGTTAAGGTTTGTAGCTGTAACCCCTTTCTGAATAATAGCAAAAGGATTTTGTACAAATATAAATTTACATACCGTTTACAAATGTCTCTAAACCAAAGAGTACATCCACTAAGGAGGGGGGGGGGGGCACCGCTTAGTTGCCACATAGTGGCAGAATTATGAACTAGCCTGTCAAACCATGGATGTCAGGCACGCCTGGGATAGCTCTCCTAGGTGCGCGGACAAACGTTAACAGCGCAATATTAACACAGCATTAACATCGTCTTAATTATCTTAAAATTAGTCTTAATCCTGACTAGTATGTAACGGGGGGGGGGGGGGGCTCTGCCACCCAACCCCTGTTTTTCCTCTTCTTTTTCTTTTCTTTTAAATGTTCATGTTAACTGTCTCATTTGAGATATTAATGGGCTGCCTTAGGTTAAGACATTTTAAGATGTACGATTAAGACATTTTAAGATGTACGATTAAGACATTTTAAGATGTACGATTAAGATTGCGCTTTCAGAGAGCTATCCCTTATTTGCGGATGTCAGCCCAGCTGCAGTGGAAAGCTGTCTCAGGGGTGCCATCTAGTGAGTACTAGGGGAAGTGGTCACGGGCGGTAGTGATGGCACTTGTGAAACATTCCATTTAGTGGTTGTTGAAAACCTTTTGTTCATCCAGAAGGACAGGGTCTCCAGTGTTTTCTAGAGGATATATCATGTATCATGATACATTATGTTTATTTTTAAATGGAAATGCTGAATATGAAGTCGGGTAGAATATAACACTGTGCCTCGTATTTCGCTAAAGGTGAATAACCCTTATAAAGGGTTTCAACGAAATACAGGGCAAATAGAGAACATAAACAAATCCTGTATACTCATTAGTTATAACAGGTTCAATAGACCTCAACACAACAATGTGTATCAACTGCTCAAAGTTAGATCATTTCTGATCTTAGAAAAAACACTGATGTCAACTGAACCGGTTGAATTCTCCTTTCTCATGCATAGACATTCCTCTAGAATGTATCAGACACAAAGAAGAGATCAAGTGTATTTTATGTTGTTGTAACATTGATTGATTGCCACATGCTGCAATATTACTGTAATTTAGATTTCCCTAAGGTATGCTGAGCTGGAGATCAAGATGTGTGGCCTTTAGTTTGTAGTTTCACCACCAGGTGTCTTTGTGGTGGCGTCCCCCCCCCTTACATCCACTTAGAAAATTGTTTTATTTGCTGGGTCTCTATACCAAAATATCACACTTAATGTAAAGTTATAATGTAGCCCTACGATACCAGACATGCACGAAAATAACGCTTTTATCCCAATTAAAGATTGCCAAAATCAGAGATGTCATTTTTCCAACTCTGGTAGAAATTCCTACTATTTTCTTGGAAATTACAGATCAAATAAGATCTCCTTCTTTTGCCTTTTTTTCAGTGGCATACCTGCACAATATATAGTGTTTTTTTTACCACAAAATATTTTTATATTTGGTTCAAAAGTTTACATTCAGAGGTATTCGTCAAATGTCCATTTCTGCCTGGGATTGCTTCCATCACACGCCGCCAGGTGGAGGTTACGTGTGTCTGTCTTCACCTCTAGGCACAGGTTACGGCCCATATCCCGCATCTCACCTCCCTGTAGTAGTAATAAAACCTTAATTAGACGTTTGTTTAACGTTGTTTTTTTACAATTACAATAGATTTAATGTTGAGGATAGGTCAGATTAATGTGAGGAAATAAGACTAGATTGCAGTAAAATCATGGACTCAATTAAACGACAAATTCAACAACCCATGACCCACATCTCCTCCCTGTTAACGTAATCAAATGTTCATTAGACGTTTGTTCAGCGTTGAGGATAGGTTAGATTAACCTTAGGGAATAACATTAGATTGCAGTAGAAATCATTTGTCAAATCAATGTTAATTCAACGGCCCATGTCTCGTATGTCTGTTATAGCAAAACGGGTACAGGGTCAGTGAACAGCTAACAGGAAACGTTAATTAAACGTTGGTTCAAAATTGAAGATAGGCTATATTTGATAGAGTTAGGAAATAACGTTAGATTGCAGTAGAAATCATTGATCCAAATTAATGTTTTTTCAGTGTTAATTCTGGATTAACTTGACGTTAATATGATGTTGACTGATATTGATTTACTTGTCTCCTCGCAATTATAATTGGACGTTAATTTCTGAGGTTAGATTGACGTTGATTTGATGTTGATTTAGTTATGTAAAGCCGTTCTTACCTTAATGTGATGCCACTTGATCTGGTCGGGGTAGGTGCACTCTATGACTTAATTTGACATTGCTTTCTGACATTAATTTGACGTTGATTTGATGTTGATTTAAAATTGATTTAAAGTTATGTAAAGCTATTCTTACCTTACTGTGGCATCACTTGATCTGGTCGGGTTAGGTGCACTGTATATATGTAAATTTGACATTGCTTTCTGACGTTAAATTGCTGTTCATTTAGTTATGTAAAGCCATATTTACCATAGTATGGTGTCATTTGTTCTGGTCGGGGTAGGTGCACTGTATCAGTATGTAGTAAATTTGACATTGCTTTCTGACTTAAATTTGACATTTATTTTAATGTTGATTTATAGTTGATTTAGTTATGTAAAGCCATATTTACCTTAATGTGATGCCACTTGATCCGGTTGCGGTAGGTGCACTCTATGTAGTTAATTTGACATTGCTTTCTGACATTAATTCAATGTTGATTTAACATTGACTTAGTTATGTAAAGCCATTCTTACCATAATGTGATGCCACTTTATCTGGTCTGGGTAGGTGCACTCTATGACTTAATTTGACATTGCTTTCTGACGTTAATTTGACGTTTATTTAATGTTGATTTAACATTGACTTAGTTATGTAAAGCCATTCTTACCTTAATGTGATGCCACTTGATCTGGTCGGGGTATGTGCATTCTCTGACTTAATTTGACATTGCTCTCTGACGTTAATTTGACGTTGATTTAACATTGATTTAGAGTTATTATGTAAAGCCGTTCTTACCTTAATGTGATGCCACTTGATCTGGTCGGGGTAAGTGCACTCTATAAGTTTGATGGCCTCCAGTCCCGGGGCTCCCACACACTTGTCAAAGTTCTCAAACGAGTGGTTCACCGACAGACGCAGCAACTGCACAGAAATGGAGACATGTTGATAGGGCCACTCAAAAAGTAAACTGGTTTCTCATCACAATTTAATGAAAAATATGTAAAAAAGTGGACAAATATTGGCATATTTGGTATGAAATTAAATCTCATATACTGTCAGTAATTCAGTGCGCTAGTAATAACCTGCATTATAACAACATTATAACTAAATTTCCCTACATATTTTAGACCCTCAGTAAAAAGAAATAGACAAGTGAAAACGCCCACATTATATTTTTCACTCACTGGCCTTAAGTGGACATATTGGACGGTAGCCAATCTGTTAGGGTGACATGTGGTTGAGGGCCAGCAAGGTGACATCAATGTTAAAGCAGCTACAATACCTGGGATGTCGAATTTTCACTTTAAACATACAGACACACACCTCTACCCCCACCCCCCATTATCATAAATGAGCACTCCCTTAAATGGTATTTCCTTGTGTATGAGCCAGGCCCTGTGTATAAGCCTGACCCGTGTATAAGCCTTGGCAAAACGTGGCTTACTGTTGTACATGTATAAGCGGCCGGGCCCAGAGTATAAGACTGGGGGTTGCAATGTCTGTTCTATAAAGGCTATATTTTAGACCATAACCCCACTTCTACGTTAATATCTACAACCATTTTAAAGAGGAATAACGCTTAAATTTTTTGGAAATGTTGAAATAAATGGGTCGGAATAGATAATTCTGGGAATTATAACCAGGTACCAGTCTTTTTTCAAGGATATAGGAATATAAGCCTGCTCCTTGAAAAAGCCTGGTCAGTTTGCCACTTGGTGCTTGTATAAGGCAGGGCTTATATACACGGGGAAATATGGTCTATTTCCTTACCTGGTTGCCGCCCAGTCCGTGACAGCCGCCCACCCCAGCGTTAAAAGCCGGCACGCCTCCCTTCACGTCGAAGCAGCCCTTAGTCCAATCATTCTTCATCTGGGGGCAGAGGAAACGCGTCATGTCTTATTGTAAAGAGGCTTTCATTATGAGATTCTTCGAAAATACGGTAGCGTGTTCTACATGAACTGCAGATATATGTAGTAGGGCTACAGGAGACCTTACAGCAAACATAAAACTAAGGGAGTGGTCATTTTTTAACAACAGGGGGGGGGGGGTGGTGGATTTGGGGGGGGACCAAAAATATTTGGACCCCTTGAAGGGGGGGACCAAATAAATTTGGACCCCTCTTGAGGGGGGGGACCAAAAAAATTACACCCATATTTAGCGAAAAGCCAGCGCGTTACTATAGCTCAAAGGGGTCGGCCGCGCTCAATTTCAACCTGCCTGGAGGGGGGGACCAAAAAACTTTCGACCCCTCTCGCTGGGGGGGGGACCAGAAAATTTTCGACCCGCTCGCGAGAAAATCCACCGACCCCCCCTGTTGTTAAAAAATGACCACTCCCTAAGGCCTAAAAAAGATCATAGTTGTGTTCAGGTAACATAGTCCAAAGAAAATAGGGTCGGTAGGTCGATTAAAAAAAATTCATTACGGATTAGGAGAAGAAAATTTTCCCATTTCTCATCTTTCAGCCATTTTTAGTAAAAAAAAAAAAAAGAAGAAAAATTCAAGTAGTAAAATCCCAAAAATGCCTTAAAAAAGAGGGTAGGCCCCCAAAAAGTAGGGTCGGTCAGACAGCCAAACTTAAATGATATATCTAATAAGGCCACTTAAAAAAATAAAATGGTTTCTCATCACCGTGCGCATCATAAAAATCGGCTTTTGAGGGGAAACTTTTTTTCCTTTTTTTTTTTGCAGATTTTTTTATGAAAAACACGAAAAAAATGGACAAATATTGGCATATTTGATATCAAATTAAAGCTAATACTGCCAGTAATGCAGTAGGATAGAAATAACATTAATGTTCCCCAAGGCCAAAAAAATAAAAAGGTTTGTTTCAGGTCACCCGACCGACCCTATCAAAACAGGGCCGACCCTACGTATTTTTTATGCAATTTTGAAGAAATTTTAGCTTTTTTACCAATTTTTGGTCAATTTTAGGGGTTTCAAAAAAATTGGCTTGTAAATTTATGTTAAAAAAAGATCAAAAAATAAATCCGACCTACCGACCCTACATTTTCCTCCCATGTTACCTGAAACAAACATTTTTTTGTTTTTGGCTCTTAAAGACCAATGCATTCTTAACTACTAAGATGAGAAATCTGGTTGTGATATAAGTGTGAGTACCTGTCCGCGTGCCTGTAGCTTCATGCCGGGTACGAACAGCTCTGGGTACACATTCTTCAGGTACCAGTCAAAGTTGTGGCACTTTAAGCGCTTCTTGATGGCGAGTCGCTCGGTGATGTTACCCGCGTTAATCCTCCGTAACATTGGGTTCACTGTGTAGAACGCCTCCAGATAGTCGTCAAGCCACACCTAGAAACGCGGCCAGATTAGTTGTTTTTTATTCTTATAAATATTGTATGTTATTTCATGTGGAGAAACAAAGCTACTATGCTTAGGGAGTGGTCATTTTCTAACAACAGGGGGGGGGGGGTGATGGATTTTTGGGGGGACCAAAAAATGTGGACCCCTTGAAGGGGGGGACCAAAGAAATTTGGACCCCTTGGAGGCGGGGAACAATTTGCACCCCTTTTAAGCGAAAAAGCCTGCGAGTGACATTATATAGGTAACTATGAAACCGATCTTTAGATGTCATTTTTGAATATAATTTATCAAAAATTACATGGAATAAACACAGAGATCCACTCTAATCAGTTTGAACATCTGGTTTCTCCACTTGTGGTACCTCGGATAATATCACAATCAGCTCCGCCTAGTTTGATATAATCCAAGGTACCACTTGTGAAGAAACCTGTCATTCAGACAGATCATCGTGGATTTGTTTATTTATCCAAAACTCTATTTTATGTCAAAATAACGTTATAAACGTTATGTAAAGTTTTGCCGTAGCAAGGGGCAATAGAGAAACGTTATATGACGTTGTGTACGGTAACATATTAAAATGTTGTATAATATTTTTTGTTCACTGGGCGGGAAAAAGTCATCGGATAATTGAAATTTCAAAATATAAATTGGTAAATAAAAATGTGTTGGGGTTTGTATGATAAAAATATTCTTAGAATTTTTGATATTTAAAAAATGAAATACATGATGAAAATTTACAAATAACTGAATATTTGGTATGAAGTTAAACATTTTAGTAATGGGGCGATATGGGACCAAAACCCAATCTTTACTTATTTCTTTAAAACATTTATAACAGGCTACAAAGTGACAAGACAATATAATAATACAAAGTATGTTGAGATATATATCATGTTCATAGTAGGAATGCCTTAGGAATCATAATTGTACAAGTTATAAATAATGTATATTATTTTTAATTTAGAAAAGAGTGATCGCGTTTTTATGCTAGACAGACAAGACATATTCATTATAAAAGGGAAATCTCACTCATAGTCTTATATAAATAGCACAGGTGGCTGGTTTCTGTATACTAATCTATGGCCCTGGGACAGGGGCACAGAGAGCCAGTGTGCCCTGACCTTGGGATATGTGTTTGTCCTGACTGCAGGACACCTCTATATTCCTATGTAGCACCTACCACAGGCGGGGAGACGGGTGCACAGGTCTCCAGTGTGGAAGGAAGGGCTATAAATACCCTGGGGCAGCCACAGGGTGAACAGTTGCCACTGAGAGACCGAGCACACAACAGGAACTTACCCACCCACCATCCCTGAAGCAAGACTCAACACTAAGGCCACTCAAAAAAAAAATTGTATCTATCACAAAGGAGTGAAAAATGTGACGAGGGCGTTTTTTATTTAATTTTTTTTAATTTTTTACTGGAGGCCGAAATATATAAGGAAATTTAGACTTTTCGCGATCAACTTTTACATCTTAGTAATTCAATGTTTATTGATCCCCAAATTGTGTTTTAATGCAAGTTATTCATAGCTGACTGCATCACTAACAGCATAAGCTTTAATTTGATACCAAATTTGCCAATATTTTTTTCCAATTTTAACATATTTTTCATCAAAAATGTAAAAAAAAAGAAAGAAAAGTTTTCCCCAAATCACGATTTTTATGATGTGCGCGGTGATGAGAAACAACTTTTTTTTTTGAGTGGCCTAACACTTAAAGCCTAAAGGCAATATTTTTGTTTCAACATCATCATATGACTCTATACATTGGAATAAATTTTAAAATGATTCCAGCCCCTGTTCGCGTTCCCTCTATAACATAATCATAACAACAACAACAACTTACCACAGCGACGCGGAGCGAGTTCTTGAGGAATGCAGAGACGTTGTCGCTGCCGGGGAAGGAGTAGGGCTGTTTACTCCTGAACACGTGACCCACGTGGGAGCAGGGGCAGATCTCCAGTGTACCTCCACACAGCCAGACCTAGAGGAGGTAGAGAGACATTAAAGATGGGTTAGGAGCTAATTTGGGTTCAATTTTTATTTTTCATAAACACAACTTAGTTGTGTCCATAGTGTCCATATAAAGATGTGTGTAGCTTTTTAAATCATTCTGATACTTATAAACCCATAAAATATAGAGTAAACCATGTTCAGAATAGGTCATTATAGAGAGGGGTCCCCTGACCAGGATTTATCTATATTTTATGCATTGAATATCATCAGAATGATTTAAAAGGCTACACACATATTTATATGGACATTATGAACACAGATACACACACAGCCACAGCTATAGGAGGTAGAGAGACATTACATAGGGTCGCACATGGGGGGGGGGGGGCAGGTCTCCAGTACCCCCCCCCCCCACACACACACACAGCCACACCTAGAGGGAAGGAATACAGACTTCTTTTTTTGCAAATATTTAATGAAAGACATGATAAAAATGGATAAATACATATTTGGTATTAAATCAAAGCTTATACTGTCAATAATGTAGTTGATTTACTTATATTTTAAAGATCAACAAACTCTTAGCTACCAAAGTGAAAAATGTCTATGTTTAGCTATATGCTTTGGCCCCTCAGTAAAGGAAAAAAAAGAGAAATAAAAACGTTCTTGACATATTTTTCAGGTCTGTTTTTGTTGTTGATTTTATGAGTGGCCTAAATACAGTCCTATGGAGTGCCCCCCCCCCCCCCCACACACAGGGCCACAACTAGAGGAGGAATAAGAAGCTGTATTCATGACTCAATGCACTAAGCAAGGTTCCGAATAATATCACAAAGTATGTGTATATCCATTCTGGTAACCAAGTGCGGTTCTATGTTTAGGACCTGCCCATTATCTTTTGGTTGATATCAACATGTGACGTACAGAAGGTGTCACAGCCAGCCTGGTAACCCCCCTAATAGACTAATAGAGTTACTAATAGAGGTAACTTGTGTACATAATGTGCATTTGAGGACTACATGTCAATATTTTGATTGATTAATTGTGTGATGTATATGGAAGATTGGTACCTGCACCATGCGTACAAGTTCTAGTATCATGTGCGGTGAAACTAGAAATCCCTTTAATATATATATGTGCGTGTTGAATGTATATTCTCTATGTTCTAAACTGTTCTCTACTATCTCATCTCATCCCTACAATTGTCTCATCATAAATTGTGTATTGTGTGTATGTCACTGATGATATAATCTCAAACAAGCATGAGCCTAAGTAACTGAGTTCAAGTTGATATCATGTTCATTGGTGTTGTATAAACATTTTTTTGCATTCAAATATTTACAAATGGATACCGCGTTTCGGACATGTTGTTTGTGAATAAACGAGAGTCGCGAGCTCTCATTGAAACAAAAAAAAACATTAAGGATACTTTACCAACTAATTTTGGGTGGTTTTCTATTTTCATTCTATTTCCATATATCAAGTCCCTGTAAGCCTATTTGAGAAATTTTGAGTCTGTTATTTTTCTTTTAATCTGTAAATATGACCACAATCGCTTGCAAAATATATATAAACTGTGAGCCAGTAGAAATGCAAACCAGCAAGGAGTGCATTATGAACAATCAAAACACATATGCTCTCACAATGAAAGGTCTACCAGAAAGCCCTCCATTCAGTATTTCATTAACATTTCAAAATGGATTTCCTATGATAAAGGGCCGGTCTAATGGAAGTCTATATTGGGTTTATTTCATAACTTGATTTTGGGTCGATTGAGATGGTAATGTATCTTTAAGGATAGCACAGTGCATTAATGTATCATGCCTTGGTCTTCATGATGCGTGAATTCGGCACTGGTGAGTAACTCGCCAGATCTGCATTCAAGCATCATGCAGACCCTATGGGATTGAGACACTCACAAAGGGCTAGCATGCAGCGCTGGCGAGTTACTCGCCGGAGCTGGATGGGTGCATCATAAATCTTTTAGCGAGACGCTGTCTTTGAACTAAGTAATATTTCAAAGGGTTTATTCAGTGTTGCCGGAATGACATCGGCACATTGGCTTTTGCCGATGTAGAATCCCAACGGCCGATGTGAGGCTCTTATACATCGGCCCCAATGGCCGGCCATGATTTCAGCTTTCCAAAAGTGAAAGAATTTTTCAGATAGTCCTATTATAAGCAAAGTAATGGCCATGTAGCGACTATCAATAAATTTACACCTTTTTTAAATACATTTTGTCTGTATCGATCAATAAAATTTACCTCTAAATGGCTTTTTAGCATCAATGAATACACAGTTATTTCATGTGGCCTGTGTAGAAGACAAATGGCCTGTGTACGATCTCGCTACACAGGCCACATTGGCCTGTGTACCCAAAAGGTTTATAGCAACACTGTTATATTCAATGTGGTTACCAAGTGTGATGCTATAATTAGAAGCTGCCTGTTGTTGTGGTTTATATCAACATGTGACGTACACAAGCTGTCACAGCCAGCCTGCAGCCCCCCCTGGTGGTTGACGTAAACACTTCAAATACACGCCCTCCTAAGGCCAAATAAAAAAAAGGTTTGTTTCAGGTAACATGGGAAGAAACTCTAGGGTCGGTAGGTCGGATTATCTTTTTTTAAACTTTTTTTTTACTTCCCCTCTAAAATTGACCCAAAAAAGTGTAAAAATGGGAAGATTTTTTCAAAATTTTTGTAGACCCAAAATTGACCTAAAAAAAAAGTGTAAAAATATAAAAAATTCTTCAAAATTGAATAAAAAAACGTAGGGTCTGCCCTATTTAGATAGGGTCGGCCGGGTGACCTGAAACAAACCTTTTTTTTTTGGCCTAAGCACTTCAAATACAGGCCCTCCTTATATATCCTTATTATTACAATTAATTGATTGTGTATGGCGGGCCATGTGGACATGTAGACCATGGTTTACTTCTCAGAATTGAACCTTAGGCCTCTACATTACTCCCTGTCCCAACGCCCACTTTCCATATACTACGTGTCACAGTACAAATTTGCCCCCAGAATGTTGCAGTCGTAAATAGTGCCAATGATAAACGGTACTACTGTGCATATAATCAGTGGTAGGAGGCCTTAAATTTGTCACAGAATCATAATCTGCAGCCCAAATTGTTCCCAAATAGTAAAAAAATATATAAAGTTGGTTGTTGCCATGGTAACCCTGGGTGGTGCTTGGAGTGGTCAAAGGTCAAGGTTAAAGGTCGCTGGGCACTCGTAAAATTTCTCTAGTTGGGGTAAGTCAGTTTCCATGGCAACTAGCGCAAAATCGGAACACACTTTTTTATGCTGTTAAGGTAGCTGCTTGGGATTACCATAACTAGTATTTAGAAGAACGCGTGAAGTAGAGTTGATGATGGTGTTTATTATACACAGATGCCACTGAGGGTGGTACAGTGAAGAACCCTCAAGTTGGCATGTACAGCAGATCTTGTAGGTAGGGAGGAGATGCCGACTCACCGGTCAGCAGGTCATGATATATCGTAAAACCTCGCGTATAAGCCGCGGCTAGTACGCGAATCAGATCGCTGGTGCGGCTTATAGGATTGGCACAGAGTCCAGGTGCGGATTATACGCGAGTTTTTGCTCCTAAAGTACAGTACTAAAGCCACCATAACCAAATCGCTGGTACGGCTTATAGGATCGGCCCAAAGTCGGGGTGCGGCTTATACGCGAGTTAGGCTTATACGCGAGGTTTTACGGTACCTGCCTCTCAGTGATGTCGACATACCCTGCTGGGGTGGCCACAGGTGTGTCGGGGTGCATGACCCCAACCCACCCTCCTACCCAGAGTGCAGCATGCATCCAGGGAGGGGTAGTTACGACTGTAACTCTCGGATGGGGCCGGGGGCTGTCTGAGAGTTACGAACATAAGGGTAATTTATTTACTGGTTGTGTGTATCTGAACCAAGCATGTCGATTTCTAAACCCAATTAAGACAACCTATGAGTGGCTGTTATGCTACTTTGGGCCTTAATTGGATGAGGTGAAATGTACACATTTGTAATTATAGTCATGTCTAGACCTATCAACAGGGGGTCCAAGAGGCTGTAGATCGTATACCTTTATACAGACTACCTCCATCAAAGTGTCTTCATGTGTGGAAATTAAATAACATCCATAATTCAATTTATAAATCAATTGTAGTAAGCATTTAGAAGATGTTGCTGATGAATTTATGAGTCTGTATGTCCCATATTAAAGCCAGGGGAATGCGAAGCAAAGTCACCTCGCAAATGGTACTACATTTCCAAAGCCTTCTTGACACTTGGATCCTATACCCACAACGCTAGTGTCCGTGGGTATTGCCGGCTATACTAGGGAGGGGGGGGGAGAGGGGGCATGCGCGAGTCGCCTGGACACCCGCACCCTCCAGGTGTGTGGCAATCCCCACACCTAGCGGTGAAACTCCAGGTGTGGGAGGATTGCGCCATAAAGGTTTATTAAGTACACCGTGGGGTTCTCACAAACCAGATTGCAAGTTATACGATTCCAGTGCATCCACCAGCACTCTGACAATGCGGGATGCAAATAAAAAAATCAGATATGTGTTAAGCTTTAACTAAAGGGGTCATTTATTACTGCACACTCAAAAGAATCCAATCTTTTGCCCGTCTGAAGGAGAAAAATAGGGTCAGAACCAGACATTTTGTTGGCTATTTATACCGTGACACCTTTCCATATACTACCCCCTGCCCCAATGGCCCACTTTCCATATACTACCCCCTGCCCCAATGCCCACTTTCCATATACTACCCCTGCCCCAATGCCCACTTTCCATATACTACCCCCTGCCCCAATGCCCACTTTCCATATACTACCCCCTGCCCCAATGCCCACTTTCCATATACTACCCCTGCCCCAATGCCCACTTTCCATATACTACTCCCTTTCCAAATGTCCAATCTTAAAAGGCCAATTTTAAAAACTTTACTATCTGAAATGCAATGGACTATCTTAAACTATAAGTTTATTTAAGATAGCCGGTTCTACTCCTCTCTTCCCTAGATGGTGCCAGTGATGAACCACTGGTTAGACTACACAGTCCATTGTATGATAGGCTAGGCGGCTAGTATGTAATGGGGGGCTCTGCTCTCCGATCCCCGTTTTGTTTTGTTTTTTGTTTTAGATGTTTATGTTGTCTCATCTGGGTGTAGGATATATACTATAGAGGCAGACCCCAGCTAGGTGCATAGTGTGGGTATGTGACATACAGTGGCCCAAGAGGGCCAAAAAGTGATTTCGAAATTATCTTTTTTGGGAATGAAAATTTCTTTTTTAAATCATTTTGAAAAATTGTAAAAATTTTGTTTGAATAAAAAAACTATTTAGATAAAAAAAGAAAAGGGATGCTGTCAACTGTCAACTTGGTAAACTGACAGTTGACAGTTGACAGCACCATTTTCAATTTTTTTCAACAGACCAGATGAAAAATGAGATTCCAAATGGTTGCTGTCAAGTGTCAAATTATTCAGAATAGCTTGTGACAGCCAAATTCTGTAAATTGACAGTTGACAGCATCCATTTTTTCTAGTCCATATGATAAATAAAATTCCAAATGGTTGCTGTCAAGTGTCAACCTATTCAGAACAGCTTGTGACAGGTCTGTCTGCCTGCCTGCCTGCCTGCCTGCCTGCCTGTCTGCCTGTCTGTCCATCTATCATGCTGTCTCTCTGTCTGTCTGCCGGTCTGTCTACCTCTCTGCCTCTCTGTCTGTCTGTCTGTCTGCCTGCCTGCCTGTGTGCCTGTCTGTCCACCTGGCTGCCTGGCTGCCTGGCTGCCTGCCTGCCTGCTTGTCTGTCTGCCTGCTTGTCTGCGTGCCTGGCTGCTCCTCTGTCTGTCCTTAGCCATACCACTATAATTCATTGTGTATTCTAGATGTTGGGGATCTTGAAGGATGCAATCTTGGTTCTAACCTTTAAGATAATGTAGAGTTTGGAGCTGCCAGGTCCAATGGCCGGGAGCGTTTTGATCCGTGCGTCATAATGCATAATGCGTCATTAACGTCTCCTAGTGCAAAATGTAAATATACATTGTTCGCGGAAAGCACCCGATACGTGGTGTAATACAATAGGGTTGGATGCAGCATCAGTCTATTAGCCCATGATCTCCTTTTATAAGAAGAAATTTTGAGGTAAAAAGTCCTTGTTTTAGAAGGCCAGAGACTCTGGTCTCCAGAGACACTAGCCTCCTCTTTTAAGATGGCATCATCAACAAAGCAATCATGATTGTTTCTCATAATTTGGAGAGAGACGAACCCTAACCCTAGCCCTAACTCCAACCCTAATTGTCTCTTAGAACAAGGTATGACTCAGTCTATATTGTAATTTGTGGTCCAAGATAGTGGTTATGTGACAGGATTTGTTTGTCTCCAGGTTCTGACTACAATTGCAGGAGTGATAAATCCTTGTTCTAAGAGAAAGACAAAGACATGTCTCTAGGCTTTTAATAGAAGGTGTTTTCAGCTGAAAATTTCTTCTTGGAAAAGGAGATCATGTGCTAATGGGGTGCACCCAGCATCGTGGTGAGAACTGAGTGCTTAATGAGGGAGTGGACGCAGGCAGAGTAAAGCCCCCGTTTTATTTTTAACTTGGATTACAGATCAGTTCCTGAGATTTTGGCATTTGCAAAAACAAAAATTGAGGCTAGGTTCTAGCAGTTTTTGTTGAAGATATGATTTGTACAAACTTTTTGAGTGAAAACGCTCAGTCCCAAACTCGAAAGAGATGATATTATTTTGCAGTCATTTAATAACTATGGCTTAGCAACAGTGCGCTAACAATATGGCATCCCAGTAATTCCTACACATTTATTTTTTTATTATTGTTTTGTTCTTTATTCTTATAAGCATATCTGTGATATTAGAAGAGATGAGATTAGACTAGGGTTATTTGTAAATTATTTTTTAAATTATTAAAAAAAAATTAAGATAAGATTTTTATTAGGACTCTTTTTTTGTTTGTTCTTTTTGATTTGATCGCCTTGTATATTTATGTTTATCCTTTGTATACCATGTCAACCAGTAACCAGGTACAGTCCCTTAATGAGACTGGTGTCAATTTGACGGCTGCGTCTGTCATCAATCAGTCTTTGCGAAAACATGCAGGACAGTGGCAATGTCCTCCTAAAATGCCACCGGTCCACCAGATTTACAAGTGTAGCAGGACCGAATGTCCAGTCGCATGTTGGGTTTTTCTGAACTAGAAGAATTCAGTTGGGCTTCTAAAGCTGAAATATGTATGTCAATATACTGTGTAAAACTATCAATCCATCCTGATTTGGCCATAGATGATTTCAAATCAATTGTTTTTTTAATGGACAAAAGAAATCATCAGATATGTGGCTAGCCGGTCCTCCAAAAATGTAGCCGGTCCTTCAACATTGAAAATTTGCAGGGCCGAATGTCCTGTGGGATGAAATTTTTTTCCCAAAGACTGACCAATATACATCTCCTTCGTCTGTAAATATTCATCTTTATACCCATTATCATTTATAGAAAAGTGCCAATGAAACTTTAGCCAACTAGTTGATCGTAAATGTCACTTCTTCATGTAGTGGATCGATCAATAAATCTTCCGTATGAAAAAAAAAAATTCTTCATTTTTTAGCCTTCCCGCTGAGAATTTTTGGGGAATTTCATTTGAGAAAAGGGAAAAAGTACATGTTAACCAGCAAAAGGCCTTTCAGATTGAGGATATTTCTCAACATGCCCTCACCACATTACCCAAAAATGAGGTTTTCCCTGCCCCCCCCTCCCTTTGCCCTCTGGGAATTTTGGTACTCTCGGTTTTTGTTTTTTTTGGTTTAGAAAAAAAAGTGTTTTATTGGGTAAAAGATAACAAATACAAGTAATCGCATCATCCTGGCTTAGGCGCATTGCCTAACTTCCGCCAGGTCCCCTATCATCAGACTAGATTAGCATATATATATATATATATTTCAGTATTGGATATGGCATACAAAGTTGCGTGTAGAGAAGCAAGGTATACAGACATAAGATCTTAAAATCAAGTCATCTCAGAGATGATGAAATGAGATGAGATGAGGGGTGATTGGCTGTATACGGTTTGGGGAAACATCCTATACATAAAAGATACGGTATTTACATAAAACAATTTGAGTCATCTCTTTTGATGGCTACCTTAAAATCAGCCAGGCTGTCTATGAGTGTGTATAGTGGTTTTAGCTGATTCCAACGAATGATGGCTCTATATAAGCAACTTCTTAGAACAATTGGTTTCAGCGACCGGGGTACTTTTAACCTTATACCTTGGTGGGGGATAGCCTTTTTCCCTCTGCCCGCCCAAAATATGACGAACCTGGGAGAGTCAGGAATGAGTTACCTCCTAAACCTTTGGATTCTCAGCATAGGGGGGGTGAAAAAAATCGGATATCCACATACCGTACCGTCGTGTTTAAGCGCCCGGCGCTTATAACTTTGGAGGGGTGTTTACCCCCGGCGCTTATACAAGACAGGCGCTTATTCAAGATCCAGTTTTAGTGCTTAAGAGTAATTTCAAGATCCCCATACACCCGGCGCTTATACAAGACCGGCGCTTATTCAATACCCGGCGCTTAAACGCGACGGTACGGTAGCTACTTTAAGCAGTTTAGACCCCCCCGATATACACATAGCTACTTTAAGCAGTTTAGACCCCCCCGATATACACATAGCTACTTTAAGCAGTTTAGACCCCCCCGATATACACATAGCTACTTTAAGCAGTTTAGACCCCCCCCCCATATACACATAGCTACTTTAAGCAGTTTAGCCCCCCCCGATATACACATAGCTACTTTAAGCAGTTTAGCCCCCCCCCCGATATACACATAGCTACTTTAAGCAGTTTAGCCCCCCCCCCCGATATACACATAGCTACTTTAAGCAGTTTAGCCCCCCCCGATATACACATAGCTACTTTAAGCAGTTTAGCCCCCCCCCCCCCCCGATATACACATAGCTACTTTAAGCAGTTTAGACCCCCCCCCCCCCCCCCACCACCCCTAGTAAATGTAAAGTTTCATTGAGACTTACCTTAAAAGACAACTCGATGTTTTCCCCTCCCCATATCTGCAGGCCGGGGTCGTAGGTGCCGAGTTCGTAGAAGTAGTCCTTCCGTATAGAGAACAGGCCCCCTGCCATGGTCGGACTCCTGAAAGGTTCACACAGAGCTATATATAGAACAGTGCTATATAGGCAGTCTATGTGAAATGTACACAGAGAACAGGCCCCCCGCCATGGTCCAACTCCTGAAAGGTGCACACAGGGATATATATATAGAACACTGCTATATAGGCAGTCTATGTGAAATGTACATAGAGAACAGGCCCCCTGCCATGGTTGGACTCCTGAAATGTATAGTGATAATTCTGGTGGCTCCATGTGTGACGTCACCGGGTCAAAGACGTCACCCAGTCAAAGACGTCACCCGGTCAAAGACTATCCAATTGTTACAAACTCGTGAGGCTTAGTCCACAATGAAAACACACTAAGCTATTGGTGCCAAATTAGGACATGATATGATATATAACTATAAAAAATTGCTAGCCTATTGTACTCAGCTGCAGGTTGTTACACGACACCCCCCCCCCTCACATAGTGAACAAACTCATGTATTATTGACCATATATCCACTTGTCTCGTTCATCCCCCCCCATTAACCTGGAGACCTTCTCCCTCCCACCCCCAAAATCTCACTCACCCCCCCCCGAGTCTATATTTCTCACCCCCGGCCCCCTCTTATGCCCCCCCTAAAGCCCCTTCCTTTACCCCCCACCCAAGCCCAATCAACACCCCCCCTCTTTTCCTAAATTACCCGAATTAAACTACCCCCCCTCCCTCCCTTACAATATCCATCCAAAACCCCCTGGTAATCCGGACTGGCTTGCGCCACTCCCATTTACCTCATATTATATTGCTACATAATTACCATATATAATTTATAAGCCTCTAGGCTTAGTTTGTTTATGCCCGGTCAATGTTTACACGCTGACTAGACGTAAACAAACACATATTTCCTGTAACTTTACATAATATAAGATTATATTATTTCACCGAATACCATCAAGGTGTACTGGGAAGTACGTAATCCGGGCCCGCGGCCTCTGTACCTTACTCAGTATAAATAAATGAATACTATACTATATATACTATACTGTAAAGGACTATACCTAGTCAGCTATAATACATGGTGCCGTAAATTCTCATGTATAAGCCGTGGCTAGTACGTGAGTCAGATCACCAATGCGGCTGATGGGATCAGCCCAAAGTCTGGGTGCCGCTCATACACAAGTTCTCTGCTGCTATAGTACAGTATTAAAGTCACCATAATCAGAACACCCGTGCGGCTTATAGGATTGATCCAAAGTCGAGATGCGGCTAATACACAAGTTAGGCATATAATATTATACCGAGAATGTACAGTATACCTGTGCTCATGAGACTCTGTTAATTGCCTCTTTTTGCCAATCAAGGAACCATATCATGCCCCATCCTCCAAATATGATGCTATGATAACATTCAAAACACATTTAAGTAGACTTTGAAATACGGAAAACATGTGTCTCAGAGGAGCTGCATTGTTTTAAAGCTGGGCCGTCAGGGAATAAGTTCAGCATTTTACATACATGGACTAAAATACAATTTCACCAGAGGGCAGCAGTGTTTGGACATGGGACCATGAGCATTGTCCAGCTACAACATATTCACCCTATCTTGTGCCTGTAAGAGCTGAGCTCACAGCACTTAAGAGCCCTCTTGTGGATCAAAACTGAACTATATCCAAAAGCGCCACACTTTAACCATGACGGTCAAGCTTTAATGAGAAGACAACTAAACCTGCCGGATGTGAGTCTATACTCTGTGGGAGGGGGTGTAGATTTACCTCGGGACTCTTGTTAATCCTGTAATGACGGCATCATGCCTTGATGCATCATGCCCTTGGTCATCATGATGCATGAATGCAGCCCTGGCGGGTTACATACCAGTGCTGCACTAAAGCATCATGCCGATCCAACCCTACGGGGTGGAAATACTCCCGATGGGTAGGCATGATGCACCAATGCAGCCCCGGAGAGTTACTTACCGGGGCTGCATTAGTGCATCATTATGACGAAGGCAATCTTTTAGCCACATGTTGTCCTTAAAGGGTTTATTAAATAGAACATATTTTAGACCCACTATGTAGAAAATGAGGTGTTTGCGCCTGACCACAAAAGTGCCCTACAAACCTACTGGCTTTATCCAGCTGGACTTGATTATGCATGATTTTTCCCTCCCTTAGGTCTCATCATATGTTACACCTACTCGGCCCCATTGGACCCTTTCAGGACGACATGTTGCCTTAAAGCTGGGCCGTCAGGGAATAAGTTAATCATTTTCCGTACATAGACTAAAATAACAGTTCCACCAGAGGGCAGCAGTGTTTAGACATGGGACCATGAGCATTGTCCAGCTATAACATATTCACCCTATCTTGTGCCTGTAAGAGCTGAGCTCACAGCCCTTAAGAGCCATCTTGTGAATCAAAACTGAACTATATCCAAAAGCGCCTCACTTCAACCATGACGGTCAAGCTTTAAAGTTATCTGAATTAAAGCAACATTTGTCGTCATGATGCACTAGCGCAGTGCTGGCAAGTTGGTGCCTTGGCGCATCATGCTGACACGTGGGGAGTGCATCAAAAGTACATGAATGCAGCACTGGTTACTCAGTAATGCATCATGACGACAAGAGCACATAGCCTATTAGAGTACTTTGTCATCGTTAAAGGTTTAAAATTATTTGCCTACAGCCGCCTCGGGTCAGCTCCCTCAGGCTCCATCTAATTGTGCGTACATAAAATGCATAACAAGATATGAGTCACAAATTAGCCTCTTTCTAGAAACAATCAGAATGGGGTGACCAGTTTTTGGAACGGCTGGTAAGGCCCAAAAAAAGAAGGTTTGTTTAAGGTAACTTACCTGACGGCGTCGGTGGTCCTGTTAAGTCTGTTCTTCTCGTAGGGCGGGACGCCGTTCCAGCGGAACATGAGACCGGCCCACGAGAAACCTCCCCGGATGTTGGCGTCAGCGGATCCATAACTAAAGTGACAAACGAGTAACTGGTAATGGGAGGTAACATGACTAAAGTGACATACAAGTAACTGGTAAGGGAGGTGACATGACTAAAGTGACATACAAGTAACTGGTTACAGGAGGTGACATGACTAAAGTGACATACAAGTAACTGGTAACGGAGGTGACATAACTAAAGTGACATACAAGTAACTGGTTACAGGAGGTGACATAACTAAAGTGACATACAAGTAACTGGTTACAGGAGGTGACATGACTAAAGTGACATACAAGTAACTGGTTACAGGAGGTGACATGACTAAAGTGACAAACAAGTAACTGGTAACTGAGGGAACATGACTAAAGTGACATACAAGTAACTGGTTACAGGAGGTTACAGGACTAAAGTGACATACAAGTAACTGGTTACAGGAGGTGACATGACTAAAGTGACATACAAGTAACTGGTTACAGGAGGTTACAGGACTAAAGTGACATACAAGTAACTGGTAACGGGAGGTGACATGACTAAAGTGACATACAAGTAACTGGTTACAGGAGGTTACAGGACTAAAGTGACAAACAAGTAACTGGTAACGGGAGGTAACACGACTAAAGTGACATACAAGTAACTGGTAACATGACTAAAGTGACATACAAGTAACTGGTAACATGACTAAAGTGACATACAAGTAACTGGTTACGGGAGGTGACATGACTAAAGTGACATACAAGTAACTGGTAACGGGAGGTAACAGGACTAAAGTGACATACAAGTAATTGGTAACGGGAGGTGACACGACTAAAGTGACATACAAGTAACTGGAAACGGGAGGAAACAGGACTAAAGTGACATACAAGTAACTGTTAACGGAGGTAACATGACTAAAGTGACATACAAGTAACTGGTAATGGGAGGTAACATGACTAAAGTGACATACAAGTAACTGTTAACGAAGGTAACATGACTAAAGTGACATACAAGTAACTGGTAACGGGAGGTGACATGACTAAAGTGACATTCAAGTAACTGGTAACTGAGGTAACATGACTAAAGTGACATACAAGTAACTGGTAACGGGAATCAACATGACTAAAGTGACATACAAGTAACTGGTTACGGGAGGTGACATGACTAAAGTGACATACAAGTAACTGGTTACAGGAGGTAACATGACTAAAGTGACATACAAGTAACTGGTAACAGGAGGTAACATGACTAAAGTGACATACAAGTAACTGGTAACAGGAGGTAACAGGACTAAAGTGACATACAAGTAACTGGTTACGGGAGGTGACATGACTAAAGTGACATACAAGTAACTGGTTACAGGAGGTGACAGGACTAAAGTGACATACAAGTAACTGGTAACTGGAGGTGACACGACTAAAGTGACATACAAGTAACTGGTAGCGGGAGGTGACATGACTAAAGTGACATACAAGTAACTGGTAACGGGAGGTAACATGACTAAAGTGACATACAAGTAACTGGTAACGGAGGTAACATGACTGAAGACTCAGTCTCACGACTTTGTAACAATTGGATTGTCTTTGACCGGGAAACGTTATTATAGTATAAACTAGACCTATTTAGTAAGAAATGGGTGGGAAAAGTCAAAGGATATTCTCACACTATATGAAAGGAGATTTATTTAAAGTTTGTTATATTTATGTGTAGGCTCTTTTACATGCACTGTAGCATAATGTTATATTTCTTCCTCTGCCCGGTCAAAGACATCACTTTCTTTATTATGTCGAATTTGAAGAGGTACACTGTCCAAAGTATTATGCAATTACCATCCACATATTTTCTCTGATATTAGAGATATGGAAAAAAAAGAAGAAAAACAGCCTTTTCTAGCCTCCCTGTCAAAGACATCAAAAGTCATGAGACTGAGCCTTAAGTGACATACAAGTAACTGTTAACGGGAGGTCACATGACTAAAGTGACATACAAGTAACTGGTAACGGAGGTAACATGACTAAAGTGACATGCAAGTAACTGGTAACGGGGGGTAACATGACTAAAGTGACATACAAGTAACTGGTAACGGAGGTAACATGACTAAAGTGACATGCAAGTAACTGGTAACAGGAGGTGACACGACTAAAGTGACATGCAAGTAACTGGTAACGGGAGGTGACATGACTAAAGTGACATACAAGTAACTGGTAACAGGAGGTGACATGACTAAAGTGACATACAGGTAACTGGTCATATTTCCCTAAATAATCTTGGTTTACTTAAGGTAACACATATGCCTATTAACATAGTTATATAGAGACAGAAAATCAATTGTGGCCCAATTGTAATGACAACTACTGGTGGGAGAACTCTCTGAACCTGCCTTCATGCTCAAAGGGAAAGATGTATTTCCCAAGTTTGACCACATAGCAAAATGGAAAATTCTATATTATACACTTTGATATTACATTTACCTCATGCCAGTAACCCATAGACCCAGTTCAGAGAAGGACACATCCTAAACCCAAGCGATTTCTGAATTATAGGCCCTCGGAAATGGCCCAGAAATAAGGTACAAAAAAAGTCTACTTGACTTTTTTTCATTTCTGACCAATTTTCTCGCCATTTCTGCCAATTTCCCGAAAATCACATTTTTGGAAATTCTGACCCAATGCTAAAAGATACCTGTCACAACCTGTTGACAGATTGACAGCGTGACACTGAAAGTGGAAACCTCAAACCTCAAACCTCAAACCACTTTTCACTTTTTGGTTTTCACTTTTTGATTTTCACTTTTCACTTTTTGATTTTCACTTTTCACTTTTAGGTTTGCACTTTTCACTTTTTGGTTTGCACTTTTCACTTTTTGATTTGCACTTTTCACTTTTTGATTTGCACTTTTCACTTTTTGATTTGTACTTTGCACTTTTCACTTTTCTATTTATTTGGCCCTTCTGGGCCACTGTATTTGTATTTATTTCATGGTAAATACGATCTATCAAGGTTAAAGCTATGGGAGTGCCGTATGTGAGGGAAGCGTGAAATAACCCTCCGCCGTATTTCATGCTCTGCCCGTATTTCACGCTCCCGAGGGTCACGTGACCTGCGCGGAATTCAAAATGGCGGCCAATGGAAGTAAACAAACACCGCGGAAGTAAAAAAACGCTGTGGAAGTAAGCAAACATGGACTGGAAATGTATTTTAGATTGAAATACCCTGAAATAAATACAGAGCGTCACTTCAAAGTGACCTCGTCACTGGTTATTGCACTCACGGTTCCTGGCCTGTACTGAACTAGGCCTGCGGCCAGCGTGCAGTACAGGCCAGGAACTGCTCGTGCAATAACCAGTGACTCAGTCACTTTAGCGTGCAGCTCTGTCTATGTATTATACAAGCAGCCAGCTTCTTTTCTCTATCCACCCAAGTGTGGTAGGGCCTATAGCTTGGGTTTCTTGGGTGTGATTTTTCCCATACCTTTTATTTTATTTATTTTATCAAAAAATCTTTTCAGAATTTGGGTTGCTTCAGGACCATGTGAATAGGGCACCATGCGTGAAAACAGCTTGTGGGAGGTGTAAAGTAACGGCAGGTGTGGGAGTAAGAGGCCGCACAGTGCTTCAATGCATCATGCCCTTTGTGGGCATGATGCATGAATGCATCACTGGCCAGTAACTCGCCTGGGGTGCATTCAAGCATCATCCCGACTCTACAGGGTTGATACATTTCCGAATGATCAGCATGGTTACAGATCATTGCAGCCCTGATGAGTTAGTTACTCACCAGGGCTGCATTCATGCATCATGACGACCAAAGAGCATGATGCATTAACGCACTCTGCGGCCCTTAAAGGGTTGTAATAAAAGGACCACCTGCCCCCCGGGCTAGGATAATAAGAGAAGGTGTGGTCCGAGGTAGTAGATATCGTTAACCCTTTAAGGACGACATGATGCCTTAATGCATCATGCCCTTGATTTTCATGATGCATGAATTAGTCTGGGGCCAAATCTCAGAAAGACGCCTTATAAAAAGGTGCTAGGCGTTTTGTAGTAGAATTGCAATCTGAGTTGGAATAGGGTAATTTGGGCGTGCCAAATTCAAATCTGCCATATGTCAAGACGTCAGTCTTTGCCATACGTCTCAAATCCAAGATGGCCACCAAAAGGGCATTATGACAGATGAAATTCCTTTATATATTAAGTCAATTATCAGCTTTGAGGATACCGCGCACACCCTCTAAAAAGGGCCGCATTGGTTTTTGTTTTTAAGAAAAAAAAGTCCAAAAAAAGGGCACACTCGAAAATGTCAGGATACAAATTTCAAAATCTTAAATATCTCAGCTGTTAATTGGGGTAGAAACATAATTTAAAAGGCATTTCAGACCTTATCTCCAAGAACAAAGCATCTATGTTCTAAATAAAAATAAAAAGGCTCTTCCGCACCTCCAGAAAAAAATGAAACAAAATAGAATAAAAAGCACCCTCCTGTACCCTTTTTTCACAGTGGCGCCATCTAGAGCGGGTTTACCGAGGCGGTAAACTTAAAAGCGAGCAACGTTTTTGAGATAATCAAATTTAAGATTATCGCTTTTAAGATTGGAGAGATTTTCTTGTCCACGTTCCCAGGAGAGTCCCAAACAGCGACTGTGTGGCAGATGTCTCCCCATGTACCTTGGTAAGTCTCAATGCTGGGGAGTGGCCATTGACGGGTTTATATCATTTAAAGATACATCACCAGCTAATTTTGGGTGATTTTTTATTTTCATTATAGTTCCATATACCAAGTGCCTGTAAGTCTATTTGAGAAATTTGGAATCTGTTATTCTCTTTTAATCTGTAAATACGACCATACCAGCTTGCAAAATGTATAACTGCGAGCCAGCAGAAATGCAAACCAGCAAGAGGTGCATTATGAACAATCAAAACACAGAGAGCCCTCCATTCAGTATTTCATTTAGATTTCATAACAAATGGATTTCCTATGATAAAGGGCCTGTCAATTGATAAGGAATTGACCAATTTGGGTTGGGGGGGGGGTAGGTTCCTTACCTAAAGCTGCTGTCACTGATGGTGTCTATGACCGGGCAGGGTACGGCGCGCGGATTGAGTCGGATCCTCTCCAGTAGCGGCTCCAACCACCCCACACAACACTCTATGTGGGAGTCTAGGAAGGTGACGACCGGGGCGCGCGCCACCTCCACCGCCGCCAGGCGTGCCCGGATCAACCCCTCCCGCTTTGCCATCCGCAGCACTCGCACCTTAAAGCCAAGTTAATTCAAAAATATAGTTGTGTTCAGGCAAGATGGCCCCAAAAAAGGGCCTGTAGGCTCTTTATTTTTACAAATATGTTTTATGATTTCATCAAAAAAATAAATCAGTAAAAACCCCAAACCCCTAAAGAATAAATCAGCAAAAACCCCAAAATGCATTCCAAAAAAGATAATTTTGGGAAGGCCAAAAAAATAAGGTCAGTCGAGATACTTGAACACAACTTTTCTTTTTGGCCTTATACAATAGCCAAAACTGTTGGCTAACTACAATAAACTGTTAAAACTGCAAGTTGAACTCAAGTTGTGTAGTTTTGCTTATTATTTTAAGAAAACCACTTTTTAGAGCATATTGGCCTTTTGTATTCAATATTACAGAACATTTTCTAAGGAGGCTTATTCTATGAAATAGTTGATCGTGATTATGCCATATTAGAAAAAAAAGGTGAATGGATTTTCTGCATCTAATTTTTTGGAAATTTCTTTTATTAATAAAAAGAAATTGTTAATGGATTTTGCTTGCCTCATTTTTTTTCAAAAATGTCTCGCTTGATTCCCGCAGATCACCCAACTAAATAAGTTGACTCACCTTTGGGTAATCCTTGAGGTAATCATCCAACTTCTTCTTCAGGTGCTCTGTTATAAGATAAGGGGTGTGAGATCATCTTGTGGAACGGTTTAATCATTTATTAAACTACAGTCAGATCTCTATAATCCGCCATCCAATAGTCGACCAGCAGGGAGGCATGGCGGTTTATAGAGATCTGACTGTACAGTATATTCTACTGCCTATGTACGCTAATACCGTGGTATGTACCATAGATCTACAGTAGACTCTACCGCTAAGCTACATTAAAGTGACATGGTCCAATTTTTTCTATATTTTAAATCTTGCTTAAATGTGTTTCAAATGTTATTATGATAGCATATTTGAAGGATAGGGCCCAATAAAATGTCATCTATGGGCAATAAGTGCCCAATTATAGGGTCAGATGTGACCCAAGTATAGCATTTTACAGTGTATTTTCAATAGGGAATTATAGCGTGCACTCCAAAATTAATAAATTGAGCCAAAATCTGATAATTAGTCGAATTCTAAGCTGAATTCTAGGGAATGTGATTAAACAAAGTAGGTAGCACATGAAGAAATGCCATAGGGAAGATTCTGGTTCATTTTTAACAAGATTTATTTTTGAGCCCTTTTTTAATCATCGGACCATGTCACTTTAAGTTCCATAGGTGAGGCTCCACTTACTAATTGTATTCACACATCAGTGCTATTCTCACGAATCTGACTCATTTATATACCATAACAATTATATGCCTTAAGCAGTGAGGCACTTTAGACCCTGCCATAGGTTTATGTTTGTAAATAATGCTTATGTTTATGAACAAGTGGGAAATAGAATTGCCAAGGCAATACAACACAATTTAGTGCCCGATTTAAGCCCGATTTTGCATCTCAGGCTGATCTGGCCTTCCGATCTCATATCAAACAGGTTTGATTTTCATTTATCTGATGTTCCCCCATTCACAGGACTCTAATTGGCTCATTTAGGCGCAATAACAGATAGGAAATATGATTTTGTTTTCACCTGATCAGACTGTAAAGACCTATATGATTGGTTTGTGAGACCCAAATATTGGGTAGTGGAGTCCCAGCTTAACAGTGTGTCGTGTACCTTTCTGGCTGAAGTCGGCGACCATACTTCGAAAATACTGATCTTTACAAAATTATTGGGGAAGATCTTTCGATTTTAGTTGAGTTTAGTTCAGCTAGTATATATTTAAATCTACAGTAGATTCTACTGCTCATGTACACTAATACCACAGTATATATGTCCCATAAATCTACAGATTTTTCTACTGCTGAGCTACATTAACTTCTACCAGTGTGGTGCGTACCTTTCTGGCTGAAGTCGTCGACCAGGATAACCTCATCTACCAGTTCCATGGGGCTCTGTATCTACTGCCACTATACACTAATACTGTAGTTTATACTGTAAATTAACAGCAGCTTCTGCTGCTCATGTACACTAATGCCATAGCATATAGCATGAATCTACTGCTGCTCTACATTAGGCCTCTCAAAAAAAAAGTTGTTTCTCATCACCGCGCGCATCATGAAAATCGTGATTTGGGGAATTTTACATTTTTGATGAAAAACATGTTAAAATCGGAAAAATATTGGCAAATTTGGTATCAAATTGAAGCTTATGCTGTCAGTAATGCACCCAGCTAGGAATAACTTGCATTATAAGAACTTTTGCTGATGAAAAAAATCAGAAATACTAAAATGTGAAAATTGATCGCAAAAAGTCCAAATTTCCCTATGTACCCAATGCTACGTTTATGCCCGCGTAAAAGAAAAAAAATAAATTTCATTGCTTGGTGATGAGAAACAATTTTCTTTTTGAGTGGCCTTTACTTCTACCAGTATGTTACAGTACCTTTCTGGCTGAAGTCGTCGACCAGGATGACCTCCTCTACCAGCTCCATGGGGCTCCGGTTAAGGACGCTGTGTACCGACCTCAGTAAGGTGCTCCATGCCTCGTCTGTGAAACAGATGATGATGGAGGTCCGCGGCAGGTGTCGGTATGGGAACCGCTCTGTCTTACATCTATAGGGGGGGAGAGAGGGGTAAACCATTAGGGACACGTACATGTGAGTTACTCACTGGGGCTGCATTGGTGTATCATGATGACCAAGGGCATGATACACCATCCTTCAATGGTTAAAGATGGGTTAGGAGCTAATCTGGGGTCGATTTTAATTTTTCAGTTCTTCAACGTATCTGTGTTCTTAATGTCCATATGAATATGTGTGTAGCTTTTTAAATAATTCTGATACTTGTAAATGCATGAAATGTAGAGAATACCAGGTCAGGGGACAGTCCACTGACCTATTCTGACCATGCTTTGCTCTCCCTTTTATGGATTTATATGTATCGGAATGTATTGGAATGTTTTAAAAACACACATATTCATATGAACATTATGAACATAAATATGAAATGAATAATTGAAAAGTTAAAATTGCCCCAAAATTTGTTCCTAACCCATCTTTAAGTAAGATTAAGGCACAGTGCTATAAGGTTATAGTGTAGAACAGATGATGATGGAGGTCCGGGGCAGGTGTCGGTATGGGAAGCGCTCTGTCTTACATCTATAGGGAGATAGGGGTAAACCATTAGATGGTCCGATCTTTTCCATTTTTAAAATCCTATTTAAATATGTTCCAAATGTTAGC
Source organism: Harmothoe impar (assembly GCA_947462335.1). Lineage (NCBI taxonomy): Eukaryota > Metazoa > Annelida > Polychaeta > Phyllodocida > Polynoidae > Harmothoe > Harmothoe impar. The sequence continues at coordinate 9,133,072 of OX381709.1, read as the reverse complement.
ACAATGTCATATTAGGAGGATAGGGAACAAAACAATGTCATCTATGGGCAATAGAAGCCCATTTAGTGGGTAAATCGTGGCCCAGGTACAGTATTTTACAGTGTATTTCCAATGGGGGAATTAAAGCGTGCACTCCAAAAGTCTTAAATTGGGCATAAAACTGAAGATTGACTGAATTCTAAGCTGAATAATTGGGAATATTGTTAAATAAAATAGGTAGGACATGTAGCATGGCCATATTGAACATTCTTGTTCATTTTTAAGAAAATTGATTTTTGAGTCCTAATCATCGGACCATGTCACTTTAAGTAAGATTAAGGCACAGTGCTATAAGGTTATAGTGTAGAACAGATGATGATGGAGGTCCGCGGCAGGTGTCGGTACGGGAACCGCTCTGTCTTACATCTAGGGGGAGATAGGGGTAAACCATTAGGCCAAATAAAAAAAAAGTTTTGTGTCAGGTAACATGGGAAGAAACTCTAGGGTCGGTAGGTCGGATATATATTTTTTAAACTTTTTTAATTTTTACTTCCCCTCTAAAATTTACCCCAAAAAGTGTAAAAATGGGGAATTTTTTTTTCCAAAATTTTGTAAACCTAAAATTGACCCCAAAAAAGTATGAAAATATAAAAATTTCTTCAAAATTGCATAAAAAAGGTAGGGTGGCCCTGTTTAGATAGGGTCGGTCGGGTGACCTGAAACAAACCTTTTTTTTTTGGCCTTAGGGACACGTGTTGTTAAACAATGACATTTGTTGTCATGATGCACCAATACAGCCCTGGTGACTAACTCACCATTGCTGCATTGGTGCATCATGCCGCCCCTCTAGGAGTGTTTCAAACCCGTAGGATTAGCTTGATGCATGAATGCAGCACTGGTGAGTTACTCTGATGGCCAAAAAAGGGTGTGTGCGCTTATTAGGGGATATGCGCTTATTAGGTCGAATACGGTACTAACGAGTCAACGCATCATGCCAACCCTTAATTCAGGAATGTATCAACCTGATGAAGGTCGGTATGATGCGTTAATACAGCCCTGGTGAGTTACTCATGATCATGGACTTGTGCTCTGTGTGCGCTATAGTCAAAGGTGCATACGCCCATGCTATAAGGCTCAGTCTCACGACTTTGTAATAATTGGATCGTCTTTGACTGGGTGACGTCTTTGACCGGGTGACGTCTTTGACCGGGTGACGTCTTTGACCGGGTGACGTCTTTGACCGGGTGACGTCTTAAACCGGGAAAGGTTATTATAGCATAAATTAGACCTCTATAGTAATATAAGAAATGGGTTGAAAAAGTCAAAGGATATTTTCACACTATATGAAATGAAATTGATTTAAAGTTTTTCATATTTATATGTAGTCCCTTTTACATGCATTATGACATAATGTTATATTTTTTCCTCTGCCCGGTCAAAGACTTCACTTTCTATGTTAAGCTGAATTTGAAGAGCTACACTGTCCAAAGTGTTGTATAATAACTATCCACATAGTTTTCCAAATAGTAGGGATATGGGGAAAAAAGACCTTTTCTAGCCTCCCGTCAAAGACGTCACCCGGTCAAAGATGTCACCCGGTCAAAGACATCACCCGGTCAAAGACGTCACTCGGTCAAAGACGATCCAATTATTACAAAGTCGTGAGACTGAGCCATAAGCTATAGTTGATACCCCGACCCCCCACCCCCACTCCACCCCCACGATAAGAACGCACTTGCTCTGCCCACGCTGATAGACATAGATATCGTTTTCAACCTTAGCTCATTTATAATTACTGTAATTAACACTAAATGACTCAATTCTTATGTTTTACTCAGATGTCGTCAATTATCGAGCACCATTCATTGCTCAAAGCTCAATAGCCAACAATTCTATTACATGTATATTTATATTAACCCACAGTGGAATGCTGAGACAAAGGACTTGGGTAAATTGTATACTCTCAGATAGCCTACACCTGGACAGGAATATGCCACATAACCACTGCCCGCTGGTCAGGCCAAAAAAACAAGAAGGTTGGTTTCCGGTAACATGGTCTGGCAAGCTAGGCCTGGCAGGCCGAATTTTCTTTTTTTTCATTTTTTTTTTCTTTTTACAATTTTAGGGCCCTGTTTTAGGGTTTTTGCCATAAAATCCTTAATAATTGTCCGATTTACGAACCGTAAAAAACAGCGAATAGCAAAATTTTGCAGAAATGAAAAAGAAAAGACTCAGTGTTATCACACCTTCTCTCGGCTTTGTGGGGGAGTGATCGTTTGGCATAACCCTGTCCAGATATAATAGGTACACTCAGATCAGCAGTATATGGAAAGTGGCCACTGGGAAAGGGAGTAGTATATGGAAAGTGGGCATTGGGGCAGGGGGTAGTATATGGAAAGTGGGCATTGGGGCAGGGGGTAGTATATGGAAAGTGGGCATTGGGGCAGGGGGTAGTATATGGAAAGTGGGCATTGGGGCAGGGGGTAGTATATGGAAAGTGGGCTTTGGGGCAGGGGGTAGTATATGGAAAGTGGGCTTTGGGGCAGGGGGTAGTATATGGAAAGTGGGCATTGGGGCAGGGGGTAGTATATGGAAAGTGGGCTTTGGGGCAGGGGGTAGTATATGGAAAGTGGGCATTGGGGCAGGGGGTAGTATATGGAAAGTGGGCATTGGGGCAGGGGGTAGTATATGGAAAGTGGGCATTGGGGCAGGGGGTAGTATATGGAAAGTGGGCTTTGGGGCAGGGGGTAGTATATGGAAAGTGGACATTGGGGCGGGTAGTATATGGAAAGTGGGCAATTGGGAAAGGGAATAGTATATGGAAAGTGGGCAATTGGGAAAGGGAGTAGTATATAGAAAGTGGGCAATTGGGAAAGGGAATAGTATATGGAAAGTGGGCATTGGGAAAGGGAATAGTATATAGAAAGTGGGCAATTGGGAAAGGGAATAGTATATAGAAAGTGGGCAATTGGGAAAGGGAATAGTATATAGAAAGTGGGCAATTGGGAAAGGGAATAGTATATAGAAAGTGGGCAATTGGGAAAGGGAATAGTATATGGAAAGTGGGCAATTGGGAAAGGGAATAGTATATGGAAAGTGGGCAATTGGGAAAGGGAGTAGTATATAGAAAGGGGGCAATTGGGAAAGGGAATAGTATATGGAAAGTAGGCAATTGGGAAAGGGAGTAGTATATAGAAAGTGGGCAATTGGGAAAGGGAATAGTATATGGAAAGTGGGCAATTGGGAAAGGGAGTAGTATATAGAAAGTGGGCAATTGGGAAAGGGAATAGTATAGGGAAAGTGGGCAATTGGGAAAGGGAATAGTATATGGAAAGTGGGCAATTGGGAAAGGGAGTAGTATATAGAAAGTGGGCATTGGGGTAGGGAGTAGTATATTGAAAGTGGGCATTGGGGTAGGGAGTAGTATACGGAAAGTGGGCATTGGGGCAGGGGGTAGTATACGGAAAGTGGGCATTGGGGTAGGGAGTAGTATATGGAAAGTGGGCATTGGGGCAGGGGGTAGTATACGGAAAGTGGGCATTGGGGCAGGGAGTAGTATATGGAAAGTGGGCATTGGGGCAGGGGGTAGTATATGGAAAGTGGGCATTGGGGCAGGGGGTAGTATATGGAAAGTGGGCATTGGGGCAGGGGGTAGTATATGGAAAGTGGGCATTGGGAAAGGGAATAGTATATGGAAAGTGGGCATTGGGAAAGGGAATAGTATATAGAAAGTGGGCAATTGGGAAAGGGAATAGTATATAGAAAGTGGGCAATTGGGAAAGGGAATAGTATATAGAAAGTGGGCAATTGGGAAAGGGAATAGTATATGGAAAGTGGGCAATTGGGAAAGGGAGTAGTATATAGAAAGTGGGCAATTGGGAAAGGGAATAGTATATGGAAAGTGGACATTTTGGAAAGGGAGTAGTAGGCTATATATAGAGTCGACCTTGCATCATGGTTGCCATAAGGACGACAAATGATTGCTTATATTAGCCTCAAGGCATCATTAGCATTACTAGACAGTTGATACAGCAAGAATAATGCTGACATTGTCATTAAATAATTGCATATACATATTACGTGACAGTGTGGGCATAATTGCCCCCGTTACACAATAGCCTAGTAGGTTGACACCTGGTTCTCTGTCTAATTAATAGAAAGGAAGGAAGTTTAAACAGCTTTCGTGATATTCAAATGAAACATTTTCTAGTGACGTCAACGAAAAAGAAATTGTGACGCTGTTCCGGCCGCAATGTCATTGCACTTGATTTCTGTTTCATAATTTTAACAAAAGTCACGAAGTTTCTGCTGCTTCGCTGCTCACGTCCCATTCAGGTTTTCACTGATTTATTTTTCATTTAATTAACTGTACCACGATTTTCTAGGTTTAGATAGAGCCAAATTAAATGTGTAAATAACCGTAATATTCTACGTGCACTGCCTTGGCGTATCATGCAAGCCTGCCAATTCGGCATGACGCATCAATGCAGCCTCGGCGAGGTACCAGGTCTGGTAGCATTTTAGGCTGTGTCTCACGAACTTGGGCCAATGTTTTTGTCTATGACCGACGGCACCCAGTCATAGACGGCACCCGGTCATAGACGGCACCTGGTCATAGACAAAAACATTGGCCCAAGTTCGTGAGACACAGCCTTTAAGGTACCCTTTAACCCTTTAAAGACGCATGTCAATAAAAGATGACAATTGTCGTCATGATGCACCAATGCAGCCCTGGTGAGTAACTCGCCGGTGCCGCATTGGTGCATCATGCTGACCCTTCGGGAGTGTCTGAACCCTGTAGGGTTGGCATGATGCTTGAAAGCAGCACCGGCGAGTTGCTCACCAGGGCTGCATTCATGCATCATGACGACCACGGGCATGATGCATTAAGGCATAATAACAACCTTAATCAAGGGAGGACATAATGGACCTACAAACCGTACGACCACCTAAGTCCTCTTTATGAGAAGGATCTCTGAGACCACTTTGGTGCCCGCCAAGGTTTGATAACTGAATCACTGAAGAAACCAAAGAGTGGTATAACTATGAAATCATCGCTTGATTAAATATCACTTTGATATGCTGGTTGATTTGACAGGCTGGTCTGTAATGACCCCCTGATCAACATTTTGTTGTACAGTTGGCATTAATTGGGAAATGCTCCTCGATTTGTAACCAATAATGTAAATCTAAACTGGAAGCTAAACTCTATATGGCGCTTAAAAGGTTAGATAACGAGTTGCTCCTGCCAGTACCAGCTGTCCTGTGACGTCACGTCCTGTAGGCAGGGGAGGAGCAGTCCACACTCTCCAACCAGATACTTATTCACAGACATGTGGCGTCCCCCTCACACTCCCCGACCAGATACTTAGTCACAGACATGTGGCGTCCCCCTGGTGGGCTGTACGGGAACTAGGCTGGTCTCTATATAAGAGCAGTGAGTGGCTGAGCCGCTCACTCCCCCGTCCACACCTGGTCAGTGCACTGCCACCACTAGTAGGTCTACTGATACTGACACTGCCACCACTAGTAGGTCTACTGATACTGACACTGTTACAACTACTACAGCCACTACTACTACTACTACTACTACTACTACTACTACTACCACTACTACTACTACTACTACTACTACTACTACTACTCCTACCACTACTACTACTACTACTACTACTACTACTACTACTACCACTACTACTACCACTACTCCTACAACTACTACTGCTACTACTACTACTACCACTACTACTACTACTACTACTACTCCTACTACTACCACTACTACAGCCACTACTACTACTACTACTACTACTACTACTACTACTACTACTATATTAACACTGCAGCCACTACAACTACTACTACTACTACTACTACTACTACTACTACTACCACTACTACTACTACTACTTCCACTATTTCTAATCCTACTACTAGTATTACTACTACTGTTGCTACAATTACAACTACAACTGATTTTACAACTACTAGAACTAAAACTACTACTACTACTACTTCTGCTGCTGCTGCTGCTGCTACTACTACTACTACTACTACTACTACTGCTGCTGCTGCTCCTACTACTATTACTACTACTACTACTACTACTACTACTTCAAGACACCTTATTTGACCACTATTACCATCTGTACGCACCACTGTACGCACCATACTTTATAGACACAGACTTGAGAACCAGATAGAGTCAAGTCGCACCAACTCTCTCTGTGTCCGGCCAAGTACTGCAGACCTCCAGAACTCCTCTACCCACACCCACATCCACATCCTAACGCCACTGGGTGTGTGGGTAACTACCGACTAGCTACCACCTACCACAGACACACAGACACACAGACACTAGGCCGCATCTGCCCTGTGTGGCGCTAGGAGACTACTTGGAAACTTCCTGATTGTGACCTTCTAGGTCCTGATTTAGTCCTTTAGACTACCCTATAACACCAGCAGCAGTAGCCATGATGCTGGGTGGTTGTGGTGTGGTCAGTATGGCCCTCCTACTGGTACTGGTAGTGGTGGGTAGAGTGGGCGCCTTCTCCGTCCGTCCTAGTGAGGGGCTGCAGCCCACCCTCATCAACAGCCTCCTACACAGGGGCCAACACGTCCCCCCCGCCCCCCACAAGAAAACCAACAGGACCTTCAGACATGAGAGTAAGTCACCGCTTTTTTAGAATTTTAAATTTTTTAGGCCATTTCTTTTCGTGATGTTTTTCACCCCTGCCCAATTTTTGTTGTTGAGATTTTTACCAAAGAAAAAAGGAAAAAAGATTATATATGCTGACTATGCCTTTCAAATTGAGTGCCTCTTCATGGGTATCCAACTTTTTGGCCGTGTCGCCTTGCCGATTTTTAGCAAGAGTGCCAGGTCTTCGTGTCGATTTTTCTGCATATTGAATATCTAGGACCTTTTTATAAAAATATCTGTGTCCATCGATTTTTAAAGGGGCCGTGTCGCCTGTGTCGATTTTTAAAGCGGCCGTGTCGCTGTGTCGCCCGTGTCGATTTTTACCCATGTAGAGGCACAATTGAGGATATTCTGCACTATAACTTCATCTGATTGTCCAACACAGGGATTTTCCATCCTTTTTCTTATTACTTGCCCCTACCCCCTGGGAAATTCCAGGACTCAGCAGCCCCTGTAGAGAACCTCCCCCCCCCTTTCCCCCCGCCTCCAAAAATTTTGCTTCAATATCCCGTAATCCAAATTATCAAAATATGAGGCCTTTACCAACAGGTGTGACGGAAGATCAAACGAGCGTGGAAAACTCTTTTTGGGTGCCCCCCCCGAGTGCCCCCCCCCCTTTCCGCCTGGAGAGTTAAGATGTATTGCGACCAAACGTTTTTACCTAAAATGTTGTGCTGGCTTTTTCACTAAAAGGGCCGAAATTGTTTTGGTCAACCCCGCAAGGAGAGGAGGAGGGCGGTGGGGGGGGGGGGGGGGGTTCAAACTAACCACAACCAAAGTGCTCCCACTCTAAGTAACTGTGAGAAGGACATCATGGGTTACATGTTATTTCCATGGCCTTGAACTACCATAACGTCTTATTGATGGAGGGTTTAGTGCATTATCAATTGAGCTTTTTACAGAAATATTCACATTTTTAACCTTAAAGTGGGTATATTCTATTTTTCTTCAAATTCTAAATCTTACTTGAATGTATTCCAAACACTATAAATCTATAGTATTTAGAGAATAGAGGACAATTGAATGTCATCAATAGGAGTTAATAGGTCACACAGCCATCCAGTGTCCTGCAACCCTTGGCTTCTCTAGTGTATTTTTCAATGGGGGAAATAAAGGCGTACACGCTTTCATTTTAAAATGACCATAATCAGAGGGTATTAGGGAAATGGAGTCGTTGGCGCCGACTTACCATTAGTACTACCATTGTATCTACCCATGGGACATCAAATCCACTGATAAATAGCATAGAATAGTTATTTTTTCCACTTCAAAATTGCATTAAGGAACATATTTCTTTGGCATAAGTCCCTAATTCAACCTGTGAAGAGCGATGGGCCTTGGACCTTTGTCTATAAAATAATTATTGGATTGAAACTAATTTAATAGGCACCTTGAGTAATCGATTATATATGCTGTATAGGGTAATTTTTTTGATTTTGTAATGCGTATTTATTCATGAATGATATTTCAAAATACAGCAATCAAAAAAGGTACATGTAGTCTCAGTTATATAATATAATATAAATATCCAAATGAGTACATGTATTAAGCAAATGAACTGCAGTCCAATGATTGCCAGATGTGTAATATAATATTCACCAGAAGTCGGACACTTATATACCCTGGGACGGACACGATCATTCCCAGTTATCTAAGCATTTATGATTTCTGCTGGTACTTTGTGGGAAAAGAATTACACTTAAGCTATCAGAATTAAAATTATTCACAAAAAACGAGATTAGAATCCTGAATTGAATACCAGTTCAAGTGTCCATCTCAGGGTATGTGTCCAACTCATGGTGAATCTACGCGGCCATTATATTTATGAAAGCGTGCTTTTCCCTGGGCTTATGGCTGTGTCTCATGACCTTGGGCCAATGTTTTTTTGTCTCTGACCGGGTGCCGTCTCTGACCAGGTGCCGTCTCTGACTGGGTGCCGTCTCTGACCGGACATCACTTTGGGAGTTTAGTTACCTTCTACCAACAGCAGCAGGCTAATTATGATTACATAACAACTGCCATAACGTTTTTACAAATCCTTATATATGTGAGTATAGGTTAACAATTAAAAAACACTTTTCTCTGACACAAGGTCAGAGACGGCACCCAGTCAGAGACGGCACCCGGTCAGAGACGGCACCCGGTCAGAGATGGCACCCGGTCAGAGACGGCACCCAGTCAGAGACAAAAACATTGGCACAAGGTCGTGAGACACAGCCTTATACAACGTATTAACACCTATAGTACAATAACCTGTACATGTATTAGACTGTCCACCGCAATGGCATGGCCGATCCAGGCCCGTAACTAGGGGGGGTTCGTCGTTTTAAACGAACCCCACCCTGCCTGAAGGAGCAAAAGTGTTCCACCCTAGCTGAGTGGAGACGAGACATAATTGTCTACCTCTCATTTTTTACGGCTTGTCGATCGGACAATTATTAAGGAGTCTAGAGAGAAAACTATGAAGGATGTATTAGATACACAAAACTCAGCTTCTCTTTAAATATATAACACAAAGTTCCACCTCATATTAGAAAAGTCCAGTTCCACCATTGAAATAATCATATAAAGTTCCACCATATCCAAAAACGAACCACCCCGCTAAGAGGGCTAGTTACGGGCCTGCGATCTGTGAAACTTGCCTTTCGTAAATACATCTAAACTGGTGCTTCAAATACGAAACACACACATTATTATATTTGAATGTCCCTTTATAATGTAGAGGCACATAATTGGTATGCTGAATCTGGGACCTGCTGTCGAAGCCAACAACGGGCACTATAGCGGGCCCTCTACTAAAGCAAATGGTAGTTTTGATTCAATTAGATGTAAACTGACACCTCCTCCAGGAAGAGGTGTCAACATCCCATTGTGGTGGCCATAGAGGGATAATGTGTCAACTTAATGGATATTTCTCAGTTTCACAGGAGGACTAAGAAGGTGTGAGCTGCTCTAATTGCCATTGTAAACCACTACTAATTGGGTGGGGAGTCCTGGAGTCCTGAGGGTGATACCACTAATATATCTGCTACACACTGATATTCCTAGGCTCCCTATACGACCAGTCTCTCAGTCACTAGTGCCTAACCTAGTTAGTCATTTTTTGGCTCCCTATACAACTAACCTAGATTAGTTATTATTGTCAGGTTGGTCACTACTGACCAACCCACCTTAGTCTTTTTATCTCCAGGGGGAGCCACTGAGTGGTCATCACAGGTGGCCCGAACTAGTGGTATACAAATACAACACACCAATGATGAACCTAGGTTAGCCACTACGGACTGACCCCTTGGTCATTTTTGAATATAACTTTGTCATTGTGACTAACACTCATATGACCAACCTAGGTTAGTCTGTACTGACTAACCCTAACCTATGGATTTTCAGTGCAGGTCCCAGATTCATAGACAAAACTCCACCCCATTGACACACACGCACATCATACTTCACGAGTTGAAGCTGGGTTCTATCACACGATGCCGAAGTGTGAGTATGCGGTACGTGTATGTTAATAAGTGGGGTTTTGTGTTTATTACATCGCCCTACTGTCTTTAAATAAAGAAAATCAACAAATTTGGAGGCCATGGAGTATGGCTACACCGTACTCCATGGGGGCATGGAGTACGGAGGTCCCATAGGCTTAGCATATAGAGAAGGCTGTACCGCCATGTAATAAAGTGTAATATGTATACAGGTACAAAACACAACTCATCCCCACACACCTAATATCCCACAGAGAGAATAGAGACCCGGATATAGATATAATGAGGTGGTGCTTTATCCTTTAAGGATCCTTTAAGGACATGTGTTGCTAAAAGATGACATTTGTCATTATGATGCACCAATGCAGCCCCGGCGAGTTACTCACCAATGCTGCATTGGTACATCATGCCAACCCTTCCGGAGTTTTCCAACCCCATAGGGTCGGCATGATGCTTGAATGCAGCCCTGGTGGGTTACTTGCCAGGGCTGCATTCATGCATCATTATGACCAGCGCTATGATGCATTATGGCATTATGCCGTCCTTAGAGGGACCTATAGAATACAGAAATAATGAGGTGTTGGGCAACCACCAAGTGGCTGAGGGGACGCGAGCTGCAACCTATCAATGACAGAACACTGTAGGTGGGGCAGGGGAGGGACTGGTCACTTTTTAAGGATAAGGGGGTGTTCATTTATTAATTACAGGGGAGGTGGTGAGATTTCGCGGGGAGGGGCGAAATTTCTTTAGGCCCCCCCCCTCGAGAGCGAGTGGAACGTTTCGCGCCCCCCTCGCCAAAGGCGGCGAAAGGTTTTCGCCCCCCCCTTTGAACTATAGTAACGTGCAGGCTTTTTTGCTAAAAAGAGGGGTCAGAATTTTTTACGCCCCCCCTCAGGAGGGGTCGGAAATCTTTACGCCCCCCCCAAACCCACCACCCCCCTGTAAATAATAAATGAACACTCCCTAATTTGGACAAACTGGTGGCGGGACCCTGGAAGCCGTTTCACCGTATCATACGGAGGGTCCGTATGACGTTATTTTGCGTTTCAGTTCATTTTTGCGTTTCAGCTCAACATGTCCGCATCTTACGGAAAAAGATACGGCCGCCGTATGTACATACAGCCGGCCGTATGTACATACGGCCATAATTGCGTTTCTGTTCAACATACGGAGCAAGAAAAAAACGTATCTTTGGCGTATTTAGTACAAGATATACGGAGGGGTAGGGGGGTGGTGCTATGTTGAAAACAGGACATATACCCTGGTTTTTAGGGCCGTATGTCTCTTTTGTGCGCCGTATGTGGTATTTATGCTCCGTATGTTGGTACTGGATGTGGTGTACATGAGGAAGTGGTAGGGGTTGTGAGGAAGTGGTAGGGGTCGTGAGGAAGTGGTAGGGGTCGTGAGGAAGTGGTAGGGGTTGTGAGGAAATGGTAGGGGTCGTGAGGAAATGGTAGGGGTCGTGAGGAAATGGTAGGGGTCGTGAGGAAGTGGTAGGGGCCGTGAGGAGATGGTAGGAGCCACTACTACCATTTTGTCACCACTACAGCCAGCTCTGTACTCTGTTGTCTACCACCGTTTATACACAAGGAGTCTGTGGGCAAAGTTTCAGCTCTGTAGGGCCATTATTTACCGAGTTATGGAAGAAAAGACTCTTTTTCATGTAATTTCTCCCAAAATCCATATAATTTTTTTTTTATTTTTTTATCATGAAGCTAGAAGTTGGACTTAACTTATTTACCCGTTAAAATAATTCTAGGGTCATTTTATTACATATATATATAGCACTTTAAAAGTAGTAGTAGTTGAAATGTTAGCACTCAAGAGGTTTTGCACCTGTGTGGATGGATATGAACTCGCCGCGGTACAGGGGTGGCCCGCTCCAGATACCCAGTCAACACTTACATTTTACTGACCAAACAGGCCATCGTACATCACAGGGCTGTGTTGGTGCTGCCACCTAGAGGCTAAGTCATGCTGGCCTCAACTCCTCTCATATATATATAAGGTAATGGAGATCGCAAGCCATGTGTTGGAGGTGATGTGGACCTAAACCATTTTTCTGTAAGCTAGTACAGTCCCCCACCTCCCTTCTCCCTTTTTAAAGTGCACATATATATGTAAAAAAATGGCTCTAGGATTGCTTTAATGAATAGATAAGTAAAGTCCAACTTCTACCTTTATAATTAAAAAAAGATAAATTAAAAAAATTGATTTTCAACGAAATTATACCCAAAAATGTCTTTTCTTCTGTAACTCGGTAAATAATGGCCCTACACAGCTGAAAATCTGCCTATAGACTGGTAGACAAAAGCTATCAGAGTACAGGGGTGCCTTTCCCGACCTTTCCTATCTCTTCTCCAACCTATCCTGTCTCTTCCCCGACCTCTCCTGTCCCTTCCCAAACCTCTCCTGTCCCTCCCCTGTCTCTTCCCCAACATACGGACCCTATATATACCCTCCCCAGCCTACCTCCGTATGTTGCTACATATTATGACGTCACAGAGGGAATTCCCTAGGGGTTTCCCGGAATGTAGACTGGTTTTTGCATATTTTTCTAAAAGGGACAGGTGACAATGTCCGTATCTTAAGAGGGCCGTATGTTGGATGCCGTATGTTGATATTTTGTAAAAAAAGATACGGAGGGTATGCGGAGGGTGAAAAGAAATGGAAAATTTGCTTTGGTGATATTTTGTCCGCATCTTGACCGCATCTTAAGGCCGTATGTTAGTTATAACATCAACATACGGTGAAACGCCTTCCTGTGGAGATGTTCAGAATCTTTAGAAACTCACTAACTCCACCTGGAAACCAGTCTACATTCCGGGAAACCCCTAGGGAATTCCCTCTGTGACGTCATAATATGTAGCAACATACGGAGGTAGGCTGGGGAGGGTATATATAGGGTCCGTATGTTGGGGAAGAGACAGGGGAGGGACAGGAGAGGTTTGGGAAGGGACAGGAGAGGTCGGGGAAGAGACAGGATAGGTTGGAGAAGAGATAGGAAAGGTCGGGAAAGGCACCCCTGTACTCTGATAGCTTTTGTCTACCAGTCTATAGGCAGATTTTCAGCTGTGTAGGGCCATTATTTACCGAGTTACAGAAGAAAAGACATTTTTGGGTATAATTTCGTTGAAAATCAATTTTTTTAATTTATCTTTTTTTAATTATAAAGGTAGAAGTTGGACTTTACTTATCTATTCATTAAAGCAATCCTAGAGCCATTTTTTTACATATATATGTGCACTTTAAAAAGGGAGAAGGGAGGTGGGGGACTGTACTAGCTTACAGAAAAATGGTTTAGGTCCACATCACCTCCAACACATGGCTTGCGATCTCCATTACCTTATATATATATGAGAGGAGTTGAGGCCAGCATGACTTAGCCTCTAGGTGGCAGCACCAACACAGCCCTGTGATGTACGATGGCCTGTTTGGTCAGTAAAATGTAAGTGTTGACTGGGTATCTGGAGCGGGCCACCCCTGTACCGCGGCGAGTTCATATCCATCCACACAGGTGCAAAACCTCTTGAGTGCTAACATTTCAACTACTACTACTTTTAAAGTGCTATATATATATGTAATAAAATGACCCTAGAATTATTTTAACGGGTAAATAAGTTAAGTCCAACTTCTAGCTTCATGATAAAAAAATAAATAACAAATTATATGGATTTTGGGAGAAATTACATGAAAAAGAGTCTTTTCTTCCATAACTCGGTAAATAATGGCCCTACAGAGCTGAAACTTTGCCCACAGACTCCTTGTGTATAAACGGTGGTAGACAACAGAGTACAGAGCTGGCTGTAGTGGTGACGAAATGGTAGTAGTGGCTCCTACCATCTCCTCACGGCCCCTACCACTTCCTCACGACCCCTACCATTTCCTCACGACCCCTACCATTTCCTCACAACCCCTACCACTTCCTCACGACCCCTACCACTTCCTCACGACCCCTACCACTTCCTCACAACCCCTACCACTTCCTCATGTACACCACATCCAGTACCAACATACGGAGCATAAATACCACATACGGCGCACAAAAGAGACATACGGCCCTAAAAACCAGGGTATATGTCCTGTTTTCAACATAGCACCCCCCCCTACCCCTCCGTATATCTTGTACTAAATACGCCAAAGATACGTTTTTTTCTTGCTCCGTATGTTGAACAGAAACGCAATTATGGCCGTATGTACATACGGCCGGCCGTATGTACATACGGCGGCCGTATCTTTTTCCGTAAGATGCAGACATGTTGAGCTGAAACGCAAAAATGTACTGAAACGCAAAATAACGTCATACGGACCCTCCGTATGATACGGTGAAACGGCTTCCTGGTGGGGCATGGAAGGGAGGGGTCGCTTTTTAACAGTGGGCGCGGGGGGGGGGGGCAGTGGAATTTTGTTCGTTTCTTCGTTCCCCCACCCCCCCTGCAAGATGGGTTGACTTTTTTTGCCCCCCCCCCCGGTGGGTGGGGATTGAGCGTGACCAACCCGGTTGAGAAGTCTCTTTGGTCCCCCCAAAAAGTGGTCCAAATCTTTGGTCCCCCCACAAGGGGTCCAAAGTTTTGCCCCCCCCCCCCCCAATCCACCTCCTGTGGTTAAAAAATGACCATTCCCTAACATCAGTACAGGGATGCCGAGTCAGGATATAAACCGTTAGTACCCTTTGTTAAAAAGATGCATGAATGCTTGATGGAAAACTGTTTATTCAGGGGAGATGTAGTTGTAGATGGGCCACTAATTACTAGTTTAAAGTGTTATAACATTCATTGACCCTTTCAGCCCATCTATATTCATCTGCCCTAAATAAACCATGTAGGAATCGTATAGATAAGTAGTGTTTGAGCCCCCTTTAGGTCTGATCGGGTGTCAGGCCCCTGTGACCCAACTTTCCCTACTTGCAAGAAGCAAGCTTTGGACATTTTATGTATTTCATTATAGGATCTTTGTAAATTTATAATTATTTTAGTTTTTTAGGTGTGGGGGGGGGGGACTGTCCTGTCAGTTAAGCTGACTCCCTACATAGTGATTGAGATGTGGGTGCGGGGGGTGGGGGTAAGTGTGCAGAGTTGTCATGTGAGTAGGCCACAGGCTTAAACTGAACAGCAGCTTGGTTATGGGCCATACTGGGAGTATATAACTATATGTACCACAAGGTATGACAGAGCTAGACACTCATCAGGCCGTTTTATTTTGGCAACTTGGGTTACGGATCCGCCTCCAAGATTTTTGGCATTTTGCAAAAAAAAAAAGTTTTATTTTATTTTTTTGCCTTTCCCCTTCGAGATTTTTTGGAGAATTTTCCTAAAAAGAAAGAAAGTACATGTTGACCAGCAAATAGTAGAATAGGGCCTTTCAGGTTGGGGATATTACTCAACATATCTTCCTTAGATTACGCCAAAATGAGGGTTTCCATGCCTTTTTAAATTTTTTTTTATTCCTCTGCCCTTCGGGAAATTTTTTAATCCGGATCCACCCATAGGACAGCTTTTTTTTCTCTCCTCTGTCCTTCCAAAAAGTTGGAGCCAAAAGTTAATCCAAGTTATCAAAAAAAGGTGGCCTCATCTTTATACACTAGATGGCCCTACTGTACCATGAGTTCAAGTGGCCATAGAGGGTAGCACCATCTAGTTAGTAATATGTTTACAAACTTCTTAGTCCACCATTATCTTTAGACTTCAGATGGTGCCACCTGTATATGTGCGTCTAGCTGTGTCATACATTGTGCTATATATCTGCCCCCAGTTTAACCAGGCTGGTTAGTTTAAAGGTGGGGCTCCACTAACCGATTTTATTCACAAATCGGGGCTATTCTGACAAATCTGACTCACCTATATACCATAACAATTACATACCTTAAGCAGGGAGGTGCTGTAGACCCTGATATAGGTTTATGTTTGTAAATACTGTTTATGTTTATAAACAAGTGGAAAATAAAATTGCTAAGGCTATACAACACGGTTTAGATCCCAATTTAGGTCCTGATTTTGCAACCAAGGCCGATTTTTGGGCCCCGATCTCATATCAAACTGGTTTGATTTTTATTTGTCTGAACAGTATGATCTCTAGGGCTACGTTGATACCTGATCAACCATATATACCTCTAGTGAAATATAAACATAAACAAACCCTCAGATTCTCCTGATCGCATTGGGTGTCTCATGTTATTTTTTCTGAAGGGAAAGCTATGGGGTTTTCACATGATCGAATCGTGAGAATTGCCCAAAAAGTCGCGTAGTGGAGGCCCAGCTTTAGCCTGTGGTGCAGGCCATGTGCTGTATCGACAGTTCATGAGGAGGTTGATAAGGGTGTGTGGGTGTGTGTGGGTGTGTGTGTGGGTGTGTGTGGGTATGTGTGTGTGTGTGTGGGTGGGTGGGTGTGTCTGTGTGGGTGTGTCTGTTTGTGTGTGTGTGGACATAGACCTAATCCCCCTCCCACATGCCCCCTCTTACACCACACTCAGTGAAGCATGCATTAAGGTGGCTTTGTCCGCTTTAAAAAAAACTACTGAAAGGTGGTCCAAATAATAGTACAAAATCATATTTGGAGGACACAATCAGATGTCCTCTATAGCTAGTGGATGGTGTGAATCTGTGCTAGTTGTAATACTGCATGAGGGGCATAGACCATATTCTGATGTACGGTAACATTCTGAATTGATTTCAATTGTACAATTATATTATACAATTCAATTTAATCCAATTAGATTTTGACTCGTGTGAAGGCTATCTTAGTGTCACAAAAATCATCCTTAATGAAATGTTGGGCCAAAAAATACAAAAGGTTTGTTTCAGGTCACCTGACCGACCGTATCAAAAGAGGGCCGACCCTACCTTTTTTATGCAATTTTGAGGAAATCTTCATGTTTTTACCCTTTTTTTTGGGCAATTTTAGGGGATTCAAAAAAGTTGAGTAGTACATTTATGTAAAAAGCAAAATTCAAAAAAAGACCTACCGACCCTACATTTTCCTCCCATGTTACCTGAAACAAATCCTTTTTTTGCCTTGGTCAGACCTTGTTTCTATGACACGTTTTTAATATAACAGGTATATTTCCCTCCTTTAGGTGACACTTCCTATACATAATGTAAAAATATACTGACACAATGCTTATACTTAGGTCCACATGTTAGACACAATGTTAAAAGTCAGTGTAGCTGCACAGTATGATACACTGTACATTTAAAGTATAAAAGGACGTATTTTTGGTTTCCCGCATCACATTCAGCTACTTCCGCCTACTGTAAAATGCTCACGAGGGAAGTGGTGGGTTCGAGTTTCCACTGGACCCAATAGTTTTACTTTTGGAACGCAGCTGAATTGAACTAATAAACCTATTTTTAATTTCCAGTATCATATACTGTTAAGCTACTTTTACCCACTTCCTTTATTTTCTTTGCTTACCCTTATGTTATGTATAACTCACTATAATTCAACTTTCTCGCTAGACCATCCATAGAATTGCTTAAATTCCTGAGGGGCAGGACCAAAAGAGAAAAACACACTTTTTAACCTATTATTTTCTATGTCATGCTGCCAAAGTACTAATTATTGATATTTTTCATTTGTTTCCGGGTATCACAATGGAGCCTCATGTGTATCCTAATCCACAGTGCTGGTATAGTTCATGTAAAATGTATGGTCTAATGGGAAATTCAGTTTATATGACAAAGAGTCGAATAATCTCCAAGAAAACAGGTGAGAAAACCTGTAATTTCACCCAAAGTGACCTACAGTGAACACGATTTGCAACCTACTTGATACCAATGGGATTTCAAACCAGCAGACAAACATCTTTCTAATTAGGGGTTGCCATTTCTGAATATTCATTTTTCTGACCTCTACACTCTAAAAAAGATGTTTAACTTTAAACACCATATTTCCTAAACGCTGTTTAAACGCATGCAGGATCTAAACACTTGATGTTTTAGTTGAACACCTAAACACTAAGTGTTCAAGTGTTTAGCTTTTAAACACTTGTAAATTAAACACCTAAGTACCAGGTGTTTAAGTGTTTAGCATTTAAACATGTTTAAACTTGAACACGTTTAATTTTAGACACCACTTATCTAAACATGTTTAAAATTAAACACGTTTAACAAATAAAAAGTGTTTAAAAACTTGGGGCAACAAAGTGTTTAAAAAAGTGTTTAACTTCTAAATAGAGGTGTTTAAACTCTAAACACTTCTTTTAGAGTGTAGAGGCATGAAAAGATCGGCGTATTTCCTCTGAGGATGGGTGATTTTACCGCTGTGCCTCTGTTGTGTGCAGTACCTATATATACTATAACTATAGCGATGACTCTGGTTTCTCCGTATGGGCAGCCATGTTAGTCCTGTGCTCGCAATCTATCGTGAGACTTAGGCAGTGACCAGTCAGTCACACACCATAGCTTCCGGGGAACAGGCTACAAAACGAGAGCAGAACCAAGGTCTCACGAGATTGCTGGTGTCAGTGTATACAGAGTGGTTGCGGGAACAAGTCCGATCCCGGTAGAGGCCTATAGGCTATAGCCCGCGGGGACCTCGCTAATATATCTGCCAACTGTAGATTGGGCCTTAGTGTATAATAAGTGCAGTGACAAATGCCTATTGCTTGTTTCCGGCCAGCAATAAGCCTATAGTACCTGTAGGATGTTGGACCACTAATGAGGCTAGGGACCCCTGGGTGGGGGAGGTAAGGACATGTCGGGGGTGGTGGGCGGGGGGTCCTCAGGACCAGAGTCCTACAGGGTCAGGTTCGTCAAACCCCTAGTCTATATATAGGAAGGTTACATAAACAGTTCTACTACGTCACAGTGTGGGCAAACACAGGCTACACGGGGTCAGGTAACCTCACCATGATAGCCACACACCAGGGTGATACATTAAACTCCACTTTTAATTGTCCCTGGATGATAGTGAAACACAGCTTAAATGCTTTCACTATACAATATATATTATCAAATGTATAGGCGAATATGTACCTCATGATATATGTATAGCTATTTTTATGTATATATAGCTGATTGAATCAGAGTTTCCCTACTTAAAGGTCACAGTCCAGTGGCTTGTTTGCCCACCGCAGCTCCTATATAGACAGAAACAATCAACTACATGTAACCTTCCCTATTGCACCTTACACCACAGTTGGCTGAGAGAACAAAAGAAATGACCTGGCTGTATTTTACATACATGGTTGTATGTCGATGTGGTCCATTGAGCACACTCTCCTACTGTGAGTTTAAGTCAGATATGATATATGTGTGACTAGCTGCATGAGTGTTATAAACCTTGGGAAATGGTAATTATCCACAGCTGATGCCTTGAAGGCGCACTGAACCCACAACGTCATTTGCGTACAAAACTCGGCAGGGTTAGGGCCTGGGTTGAGTGCGCCTTTAAATAACTACCCTGACTTTTGCTCATAACACTTATACAGCAAGTCACTTGTACAATATCTACTACTTAGTAAGATGACCAGTGTAAGGCTTATGCTTGTACCAATGTACTCCCTCTGTTCTGCAGCAACCAGCTGAGGCAAATCTCGTGAATGAGATTATTACACTGTGAATGAGTGGCAGGTGAATATATTTACATCACCTGTTTAGATTTGGGGAGTGGTTAAGAGACTGGCCTACCAATCCAAGAGTTCTGACTTTGAAATCCATGCCAAGGTTCAAACACCATTTTAAAATGCTTCTTTGATAGGTCAAAAATCGTGACAGTTTAGAATTCAGTTGTAAAGAGCCTTAACACAAGAGAAATATCTATAGGTGGGGTAATCTTAAATGGTTTTGTAAGAATATTTAGTGTTTTAAAAAAACAAAAACTATTTCTGACCAACTAAGTAAAATGGTCAGTAAAGCCTGTAGCAGAGAAGGGTACTTACTGCTTCCACATAGGTAAACCATTAGACAAAGGAATATATCCTAAGAATTCAACATATTTTTTCACAGCAACAAGTTGAGTAGAACAATGTCATCCGTTTTGAATCAGTTATTCTCCTCTAGATATTCTATAAATTGATGCATGAGCAGATTTCATCAGTCCTGACGTGTATTTGTGAGCCCTCATGATACCCTTTTCATAGCTTTTCCAACTATTAAAATGTCTGCTGTTTCCGATCTAAGAAGATACCTTTCTACCCATACTTCTAATAACAGGTGGTAGTAGTGTAGGTGGGGGTGTAATTGGGTATTGGTGATAGTCAGTCCATGGAATGGTAGAGGATGGTGAGGGATAGGCAGGTTGTGCTAGAGGCTATCTATGGTCTTGCTAGTGTCAGTGCTCAGTCATAGGGACTCCAGAAAAAAATGCGAAATATTAAATGATCAATTCCATTTCTTCTGTGATGCAGAACGTGAGAGACGTAAACTAAATCTTTTGGAATTTTCTTTCTATCTATCATAGAACCCAGACAACCTTGAAATAGGTGTAAATAAAATCCACCCAGTTCCCTGAGTACATTTCCTAGATGATGGGTATCCAGCTTTGGATTCCCAGTGAAACTGTGGGGGAGGGTGACAGGGTCTGCCAGGTGAGTGGGCTATGTGGGACATAGTTATGTAAGGGGTTTGGAGGGCATTTGAAATAGTGGCCAGGCTGGGCCATGATTGACAGACCTTCTTAACATGATCACCCATTATACTAGTATAGAGTAAACCAATTGTCTTAATGACCCAATCATAAGTATTATGATGTTATGGTCTAGGAACAGGTGAGAGCATCCTCTGATTGCTGCCATTGTTTTACATGATATAACAACATATTGGATGAGATCATAAACAGAAAAGCCACCAAAAGCATCTATAAATTCATAGGGTTTTGATATAATCTATTTTATCTCCATAAAATTTGGCAACTTCTCTTAGCTGCAGTCACTTACCATAGGGATGGCTGGATAGGCCTTTTTCTTGACTGCATTTCTGGGTGATAACCTAAAAGTAACAGATAAAATGTCACTCCCTAAGAGGGGAGTTTTATAATAGTGTCTGTGAGGCACAACAGCACGAACATACTCGCCTGCTGTGTGCACTGTGAACAGGGGCTCACCTAGCGGATTCTTGAGTCCCTATCAGTGAGGTTAAGAGTCGGAAGCTGAGTACGGGAAGACTCTTTTTCTACATTCAAGTAAACTATAGATATGATTAAAATACACATTTTCCTGCTCTAAGATCATCATAAGTGTCTTGAGTCCCTATCAGTGAGGTTAACTCTTTGAGGACGGCCAAATATTGATACAGCTAGCTGGGAGGGCGAGATTTTTTGCAGGAATTTTCCCTGAGGACGAGGCTTTGCTGAATCCCATAGATTTATGATGACTATAGTTGATGCTCGCCCTGCCATGGCATCGACTATAGTCGATGCTCGCCCAGCCATGGCATCAACTATAGTTGATGCTCGCCCACAAAGGGTTAAGAGGCGGAAGTTGAGTATTGGAAGACTCTTTTTCTACATTCAAGTAGATTATAGATATGATTAAAATACACATTTTCCTGCTCTAAGATCATTATAAGTGTTAAGATCCGCTTCAGCAGGTCTGAAAACATATAATTTGACACCAAGACTAAGCTGATTGACCAAGTACATCCATTTCTATGAAGGAAACAAGTTTGTAAATGTGATTTGGGCAGCCATCTTGAAAATGGCTACCATCTTGGATTTTCAAATATCAAATGATACAGATATGAAAGGTGACCCACTGAGGAGTAAGCATATTCAATTTCATGACCATACCATGTTTTGCACTAGGCTATTATACTCTATATATCTGCTGATATCTGCAGAAATGGTAGCCATTTTGTATTTGATTTTTCGGCCAGATAACATGAAGATATGAAATGTTATATGGCAGATTTGGATTCAGCACACCCAAATTGTCCTAATCCAACTCTAAAAACAATTCTACTCAAAAATGCCTTGATCCTTTTTTTAAGGCCTCTATTCCAGAAAATGCTCCTGACTAAGAGCAAGTCTTTCCTATAATGCAGGGAGTTGTTCACGTCAAACTGCCAACGTAAAGAATAGTGTTTCCAGCCCTTGGCCTCTGGACTAGGCTTCTATAGGCTAAAACATGAACTTCTGTAGGACATCAAACTGACAGACTGAGAGCCATAATATTGCACAGTCAGGTTTACTAAGAGGCTGTTGATGATGTTACAAGCATGACATATATTTGAGACCCCTTACTCAGCTTCTCATGGTTGGCGACTGGGCAGTATCCCACAAAACCGAAGGCTGAGTGGGATGCAGCCCCAGTCTCACCGAGGGAGGAACATTTAAAACGCTTATCATAGGCCTTTGCCTCTATCTCAGGTTTTTTCTCCATTCAAAAAATTGTTAAATTGCCTTTAAATCGTGAGAGATATTTAAACAAAATGACTATTTAAGGCTGTGTGATACGGGAACACTGTATCCCATTGGGGGCATGGAATATGGGATTTCTTGTACTCAACCCTTTAAGGACACATGTCGCTAAAAGATCAAGTTCAAGTTCAAGTTCAAGTTCAATTGTTTTTATTACGTAACTTTCAACTACATGTTTTTCAGTCGTAACAATGGGCCGACCAACCCTCGGGTATATATGATAATTTCGCGCAATGAATTTACAAAGAATGTGATGTATGTGAGATGACCTTTTAGTATTATTTTGCTCAAGAATAAAGCAACTATCCTGTAGAGGATCTGATGAATCGAGTTCTGGGTTATTTATACAGAAATACATAGTTGTGACCCACTTCTATACACCCGTGTGGTCATGGTTTTATCCATTTTCTCCTAATAGTTACATCACAGAATCAATCAGTCGCAGGCGTGAGGTCTATACTTAGCATTCCAACCTCAAATAGGTCTTCGACATTTTATATAAACAGCGTCCCATACATTTATATAATTATCAGATACCATGTACCTACTGCATTAATTGCAATGTACTAGACTAGATACCGGGTTCACACAGTATCAGTAGCCACCAGCTAGTGTTGACATAGACATAATATAACCAGCTACCAATTACTTGGTTAACTAGAGTCCCAAATCCCAACCTGACGTGAGCTAAATTGTTTCATAGAATCACCTTGGTTGTTGCTCAAATGCAAAAGATGTATAAATTCTAGTTGAGTTTGGACAAGTATTGCACAGCTAGTAAATATTCCGACAGACATCAATCCACCAAGTTTAACCAGACCTTGGGCAAGTATCTACTAAATTCTAATTGATGTGTTAGGTTGATGTATGAGGCTGAGTGACCAGTCCTCAAAATACACGTCCGAGGCTGAGTGACCAGACCTGGGATGAATATTGAATTACAAACTACACATCTTTAGCGTAGATGTACTCTGTGCTTTTTGTTATGCACCATTGTTCTGAATTTGCATTTCTTATCCAGCATTTGGACATTAGCCTCAAGATCATTCCATTCCCAAACCCCTCTCCACAGTGGGCATTTTTGTAGGCTTACATATTTAAACCTTCTTATTGCTATTTTGACCTTACTGTCTGCGCGTGTACGCCTGCGCTCTACCGGTATGACCGTACCCTCGGTCTTAGATACCTTAAACATTTGACAAAGGAGCTGGCCCAGTCTACGTTGTTCCAATGTTTTTATCTCAAAGTGGGTATGAAGTTCCGTGGCTGAGCAGCGCTCATACATTCGACCATACCTACACACCCTCAGTCCCCTATTCTGGAGACGCTGAACTTTTAACACTAAGTCTTTTGTTGTACAATCTAGAAGAAAACTGGCGTAGTCTGTGAAAGGTAGTATCATGGTTTTATAAAATAAAATGGCTTTAATCTCATCCAGGAATTTCCTGATTCTAGACAACAGGTTTACTTTGTGACACAAAGTCTTAATTAGTTTATTGGTGTTAGCTTTGAAATTCAGATTGCTATCAAATATTGCCCCTAGATACTTATACTCGTTAACTTCCTCCAACGTTGTATCACCAAGTCTTATATTTAGTTTAGGCACAGCAGGTCCTATTTTTGTTCTTGACACTCGCATGACCTGTGTCTTCTTGGCATTTATTGTTATGCAGTTCTCTCTACACCAAGCCTGCGTTTTAGTTACGTCTCTAGACAAGATAGCTTCAGATTCTATTACAGACTCGTGGCTGGCAATTAAAACAATATCATCAGCGTACATGTACACTTTACACTCATCAACAATATTAGGAAAATCATTTACAAAAAGCAAAAATAATAAAGGACCGAGGGAACTACCCTGCGGAACGCCATATGGCACCTTACACTCTTTAGAAATTGTATTATTGAGTAATGAGACTTGCCTACGGTTTGACAGGTAGGACTCCAACCAGGAGAGGGTTTTGTCATCCAACTTAAGTGCTTTACATTTCTTTAACAGAAGTTTATGGTGTACGGAATCAAACGCCTTTGATCCATCGACGAAACAAATGCTGCATACCTTATTATCATCTACCTGTTCATATAAATAATTAGCAAAATCAAAGATAGCGTCAGCAGTACCCAACCCCGGATGACATTTGTCGTCATGATCATGCACCAATGCAGCCCTTGCGAGTGACTCACCAGTACTACATCGATGCATCATGTCGACCCTAAGAGAGTGTATCAACCCTATCGGGTCGGCATGATGCATTAAGGCATTATGCCGTCCTTAAACCCCCAGCTCTCATATAAATAGCATTCAACTTGGGTATATGCAAATCACCTCTCAGACCATGGTTTGTCAGAGGGAGATGACATATTTGTATATTGACTAGAATATAGCTACTTACCACCTCTATATTTTGTCATGGTAGCTTATGAATGTTTACCAGACCAAGCTATACCAAAAGAATTGTACATATGACACTTGAATCAGTAGAATACAGGGATACAATTCCAAGTGTGTGTGCTGAGTGGGTGGTTGGGGCTGTGTGATTGACAGGTGCCCTGTGTTGTTTGTGTATACCTGGGGCACAGAAAGCATGGGGCTGAGGTCTGAGTACACCTCACAGACCAGGACCCACACCTGGGCAGGCCCTATGACCTGTAAGTCACTGATGTGGTCACTGTACAGGTCTGCCCTCTGGGGAGAAAATTATGCCCCTAAATACCATTAGGACCTCCCCTCCCACTGCCCCACTATGGCTACTTGCACACAGCACCTGTCTGTCACCTTACAAGCCCCTCCCCCAACCTTACTGGACGTGCAGTAAGACCTGCGGGTTTAAAGGGCTAAGCATAGTGATTGTCGTATTCACCATGAAATAACTAATTCTTTCTGTATTGTATCTTTTCAGAAAAGAGAGGCATGTTTGATGAGCTGATTGCTAAACTCTCATCCATGTCGGGAAACCGCGAGAGTTTCCGGTCTCCTACACCGCTCCGGTTTGGTACCGGGGGGAAGTAAGCCGTTCCGTTTGTGTCACCGAGGGGGCCATTCCACGTTTTACTTCTACACTGGTGCTCTGTACCAGGCTGCTCTATATGGACGGTAAACTACATGCGGCAATAGGGGGGTTCCAACTGCAAAGACTCCATCTCTCGGGGAACAGGGGAACTACAACATTGAACTGCTATCTCTCCAACCCAGTATGTCTGAGAAAATGCTATAACACTCTAATACTACCACTTGTGACAACTAACCAATGATACACCCATATCAAAAAGAGGCAATGCAATGTTTGTGGTTGAAAAGAATATTTTAGATTGTCTCTTACTAGCACTCTGCAGTCTATACGAAATCCTGCCGGACAGTGGCTATAGCCGGCAAAAAGCCTGCCGGTCCAGCAGAAAGGATGCTACTGCAGGCCCAAATGGCTGGCTGTAATCTAGAGATCCTTGTCTGCATGTCATTATCAATGTTTCTACAGTGTAAAACAGAAAACTTGAATATTTTCTGTAATGTTCTTCAGTAATTTACATATCAAAATGATACATATTATTGTTACATACAGAGAAACCCTATTCATGTATCCCTATCAGTATAAACACCTGCTTTATACTTAATTCCTAAATAACAAGATCACGCTCCATTATCCGGGCCTGCAAAAATGAAGCTGGGCCTGCAAAAAGATGTTTCTGCAGGCCTAAATATCCTGCATGGTGAAAAGGTTTTTGTATAGACTGTGCATCACTGTACAGGCACACACTATGTCAGAACTGCACACTCATCAGACCCCACCCACCATACATGTATAGAGCCTCCATGTTGAAGTTTCAGTACTTGAACAACTAATTGTTTAATTACAGAGATGGCACGGCTTGGTTGACAAAATGTACGAAGTCTTTGGACATTAATCAAGAAATGGACAAAATTTGATACAAAAATGCCAGCCAAAAAGCAGGAATTCTTGCAAAAGTAAGTGATATGACATCTCTGTTGAATGGAGTTTTGCCTCGAAAATGGAGTTTTCTAAAATATTCCTGATGTTGGAGTAAATAAATCCTGACATCATAGTTTAAAACTTAGATATATCAACATTTCAGAAAACTCCTGTTTCGGTCTGAAAATGGGGTTTATTAAAACTTCATTTTCAGATCATAGAAACATCATCATCAATTGAAAATGTAGTTTTATACTCAGAGCTCCCAGTGTTAGGCTCCTAATATATATAAATATATATATATATATATATATATATATAAATATATATATATATATATATATATATATATATATATATATAAATATATATATATAGAGGTCAGGCTATACTACCGTACCGTCATGTATAAGCGCTCCGGTGGTTATAACTTTGGAGGATTGGTTACACCCAGTGCTTATTCAAGATCCACGTTTAGGGAGTGATCATATTTTAACAATAGGGGGGGGGGGTGGTGGGTTGGGGGGGCAAAACAATTTGGACCCCTTGACCGGGGGGGGAGCAAAAAAATTTGGACCCCTCTTGGGGGGGGGGTCAAAATAATTTAACCTGTTTTGAGCCAAAAAGCCAGCGCGTTACAATGCTTCAAAGAGCCCGCGCGCGAGCCGGTTTTCGGCCGTAAGGGGGGGGCTAATAAATGTTGACCCCACAACCGGGGGGGGGGGTGTAAAAATTTCGCACGCTCCGCGCGGAAACCCACCACCCCCCCCTGTTGTTAAAAAAAGATCACTCCCTTAGTACTTAATAGTTATCTAAAGACAGGGACTGATCCAGAAATTTGGGAAAAAGTGGGTGTAGTGGCTACAGTATTGGGGATATTAGAACCATTTACAAAATTCCAAAATTCACAATTTTTTATATTTTTCATATTTATTACACATTTTTCTTTATAAATGATATGAAATACTAAGACGGCATATTACGACATGGATTTTTATGCAATTTCGAATACATTTTCACTTTTGGATACCTTTTTGGTCAATTTTTGGATATGCAGAAACGTTGGCTAGAAATCGTTTTTAAAAATCCGACCTACTGACCCTACACTTTCTACCCATGTTACCTGAAACAGACCCTTTCTTTTTTTGGCCTGACCTAATGTAATTGTAAATAGATAATACCTAACTGTTTGTTGTATTGTATTACTCTGGGCAACCCAATGGTTCACAATTATTCCCAGATCCGAAAAGTAGGTTGAATCGATTTGGTTGGATTGATGCTTTAGAGTAGTAAACTTAGCTGGTTTCATTTGTTGTCAGATCCTAGGGAAAAGAACCGGATAAGAAATAACCATCTCTCAGTCATATATAAAATGTATAGTACTGGCTGTGTATCATTGTATGCAGCATGGTTTAAAGGGACTTGCTACTTGTCGCAGGATTACTGATGTTCTATTGACTTTTGCATATAACTCAGGATTATGTTAATTTGATTTATTATCTAATAGAAAATCAAAAGAAGTTGCCATGTCACGGTACTAACTTTCATGATACAGCCATTAGAGCAAAGGAGTACCTTAACTATAGAAATGAATAGGAAAACAGCATTTTCACATTATCTGTCATAGATAGTCCCCTTCTTCTATTGATATTTCAACCAAACCTTGGGAATGTATACATAATGGAAATCTATACAAACATTTAAGAACCAATAAAACAGGGGGTCACGGATAAAATGAAAAAGACATGAATATTGGAAAAATATTTCTTTTGCCTTAAATATAGGATCCTATGGGTGTCCTAGTAGTGAATATATGTGAACAATGGAGATATACTGTCAAAGTAGCAAATACAAATGGTTGATTTAGGGAAAGTGATCTATGACGCCAGGTGGTTTCTGTGTAGGAACCAGCAATTCCCTTTAATAGCTGAAAGCGGATGGTACCGAGCTCATGCAAGTGCACGGACAAACGTTTATAGCGAGTCTTGCAACAAATTTACTGAAGCCATAGTCTTAGTCTTGGTAATCAAGTGATGTATAAAGAAAAAGAAACAGGGTTGGGGGGCAGAGCAATACATGCTAACAAGAGTCCAGTAAGACTGTAGACTGTCGAGAAGTCCCTGGGTCGTTAGTAGGGACTGTTCCCCCCTGCAGCGGCCATATGCAATAGCCGGGAGTTCCCTGCTTTTCTGCTGGCTCAACTCGCTCCTTATGTAATAGAATAGAGATTGACGGAAGTCACGTGATCAGACATTTAGAGGAGGAATCTATTTATATAAGGTCACATGACAAATGAAGTGAGACCACAAAATGGCGCTAAGCCCCCATAAACCTAAGAACAGGCGAGACGGGAGCAATCTTTGTTTAGCTCGATAAACCAGTAAGACTGCTGTAAGACTCGCTGTAAACGTTTGCCTGCGCACTTGCGTGAGCTAGGTCGGTCGTGCAGTTTAATAATACCTGTATTCTGTGCAACAAGGGACGAACTGACCAAGTCACTAGACGCCACCCATTTTACCTGTAATCTTGAAATGCCCACTTTTGCTGTAATCTTAAAATGCCCACTTTTCCGGTAATCTTGATGATTCCCTCCATTTCTCAAGATGGCCCCATTGAATCGTCCCATCCTTTAGGGGTAGATGGGTTCGGTTTTAGTTCTGTGACAGTTTCATAAAGAAAAAGAAGAGAGAAAGAAAGGGGGGGGTGCGGGGGCAGAGCCCCCGATATATACAACAATTTTACTAACTTACAGTGCTGCCATCTAGAGGATCGGCCTGGAAACTGAGTAAGATTACAGGAAAAATGGGCATTTTAAGATTACAGGTAAAATGGGTGGCGTCTAGTGACTTGGTCAGTTCATCCCCACGTGCGTATTCTGTAGAATAAGGCACTTACATGAATCTGCAGCATGATTATGACATTTAACACTGGACATTATCGAGTTCAAAGGCAGGCTAATGGACGGAAGCCTATTGATTCAGTCTATCAAAGTGAAGCATTGTGGGGGATTTTTAAATTTGTTGAGTCATGACACGTGGGCGAGTGGGAAAAACAATGGCGCCACCCAACACCCCGGGCACTTTCACGTGAAGAACCTTGTCAACAAAGTTGAGCACTGGGCATGCGCAGTGAGTACTTCCAGTTTTTGCTGGTACCCATCAGAAATTGTAGAAAATGGTACTGGACCAGAAACCTACCAGCAAAACTAGGGCAGTTAACATTGTTGGCCAGGTTCGTCACGCGAAAGGCTTGTGCAAACAACACTAGACAGTCGAGTGACCTATAAACCCTATGACCAAGCTTCTGTCATAGGGGGAACCTAACCCTAACCCCAACCCTAACCCTAACCCTAACCCACCTAACCCTAACCCTAAGAAAAAAGTAATTTTCACAGTAAATGATCGCGGTGCGGAAACACTACAAATAAAGTGATTCCCCTATGACAGAAGCGGGTCACTCGACTCTCTAGTGTTGTATGAAATTGCATGCGAAAGTGCCCCTCATATGAACAATACAAGTAGACGCCGCCGGATACCCGGAATCCGCCATCTTACTCTCAGCAAAACACCACAGTGAGGCTGAGCCCCATTATGAGACTATTGTTCTATTATGAGACTATTGTTGTTATTACAATGGGTTTACTGTTATCTCAATGTATCTACACAAAGCATCATTCATGTCATGCTCTAACAATGAAGTTATAGCCAAATGGACATTTTAAACAGGCAGTCTAACGACATTTTAAACAGGCAGTCTTACGACATTTTAAACAGGCAGTCTTACCTGGTATATGGGCACACCCGGGATAGCTCTCCTAGCTACGCGGACAAACGTTAACAGCTCAATCTTAACAGAGAATTAAGAGCATCTTAATTATCTTAAAGTTAGTCTAAATCTTATCTTAACCTATCTTAATCCTATCTTAAACTACGCAGTCCATTGTAGGATAGGTTTCTCGACTAGTATGTAACCCTCGTTTTTTTTTGTTTTTGTTTTCTTTCTGTCTTAGATTAAGACATTTTAGGATGTAAGATTAAGATTGCGTTGTTACCGTTTGTCCGCGCACCTGGGAGAGCTATCCCGTATTTGCGGTGTATGGCGGGCTAGTTACTAAGATACAACTTAAGGCCTTAACCCATTACGGACGGTTTATATATAGCTTTGATGTGTCATGATACATGTTGTTGTTGTTGTTGTTGTTGTTGTTGTTGAATTCTATTGGCTAAATAATGTCATATACAAGTACCTTCTCGTTGTAAAGCCAAGAGGGACCCCATTTACAGAAACAGCTGACTGCATTACCGACAGCATGAGCTTTAATTTGATACCAAATTTGCCGATATTTTTCCAATTTTAACATATTCTTTCATAAAAAAAAGAAGTTTTCCCCAAATCACGATTTTTATTGAGTTTATATATGTATTTATTTGACCATGTCATCTTCGAAAATACAAATACATCATCAAATGGCACAGGATAGGGTCTGTGGTAGATTTCCACCGAGTACCTATCCGATGCTTCATCATATCTATTAAGTATAGTATGAGTGTATAGTAGTAGTGGTAGAGTTATCAGTTATGATGCGCGTGGTGATGAGAATTTTTTTGAGTGGCCTTAAAGTGAGCGCGACTTGTGTCGGTCATGTTTCCCATCTTTATTACCGTAAAACCTCGCGTATAAGCTGCGGCTAGTACGCGAGTCAGATCGGCAGTGCGGCTTATAGCATCAACCCAGGGTCAGGGTGCGGCTTATACGCGAGTTTTTGCTACTATGGTACAGTACTAAAAGTCACCATAAACAGACCCCTGGTGCGGCTTATAGGATCGGCCCAATGTCGGGTGCGGCTTATATGCGAGTTAGGCTTATACGCAAAGTTTTACGGTAGTGCTTCTCACCTGTATACATTGATGTGTAATAAACATATACCAATTGTACCCTGCAGACCTAATCACCTACGGTGTGTTATTGTTTAGTCAACACATTAGATATATTTCAATTTTTCAAGGCTGTCTTTATGTATTAAAAGCTGTAAACAAATCTATTGTTCTCTGGTATTTCCTGGTATGTATGATAAACGCAAAAAGGAATAACTGATAAAGGTCCCTTGACAAATAGCATATGGCGTGTAGTCTCAAACAAAATATCTTTCGCAGTCCCTAGGACCGTTCAACCCCTTCTCTCTCTAGAGTATAGTTATTGTATATTCTTACGGCGGTTTCAGGTAACATGGCAAGAAAATGTAGGGTTGGTAGGTCGGATTAAAAAAAACTACTTTTTTTAAAACATGAAAGTACTAGCAATTTACCAACAATTTACCAAAATAGGGTAAAAATACAAAAATTTCTTCAAAATTGCATTAAAAAACGTAGGGTCGGCCCTGTTTTGATAGGGTCGGCTGGGTGACCTGAAACAATCCGTTTTTTTCCCCTAAATACAATTCAGCGCAGGCAGCGAATGGAGATGATTTTTGCGGGGGTTCAAAAATTGAATAAAATGTCTAGAGTGGACCGGTTAGCCTGAAACATACCCTTTTTTTTGCCCTTAACGGTTTAATTAAAAGATTGAATACATACTCATGTGGGCGGGGGTCCTTAAGGCTGCGTTCCAGTGAGATCTTGTCGCTGACGTAGACGCTGAAGTGGTTCCTGGCCCAGGTCTGCTTGGAGATGGCCGACTCGGCTAAAGACAGAGCTACTGGGGCCCCCTGCTCCCCCGGCCCCCGACGGGGGAGCCCCCTTGGCCGTGACGTCACATCTAGGTTACGGATCTGTGCGGGAGTACAGGGAAGACGGTTAAAGGGGAAGAAATCGTTGGTGTACATACGACTTGAACTCCTGCTGAGTCCTCTCAGCAGGTCTTATACAACATACACATAGAGGTGCTAATTTTTATTGCCCTACAGGGAGTCCTGTTTGAAGTTGGGGCTGGTTGGAGTCATTAGGGGTTGGGTTGGTGGTGGGAGCAGCTCCATAAACTCACCAACATAAAGAGAGTGGAGGGGGTGTTTCTATTGAGGGAACAGCTAGATTTCAAAATTATAACAGCTGGGAAAATGATAAACTGAATTTTAGAATGTTTTACTTGAGGAATATATTCAGATCTTATCTTGATATATAGATCAGATATTCCAACATATGTTGTACCTTTCCTGGGAATAGATATTCCCTAAAGACATAGATATTCAGGATAATTTGAAATGTCTATCAGAGATTTATACCCTACCATTTATGAGACCCCTGTGGGTTCACAGGCTCTTCCGCCCTATACATAGCCTCCCTTCCCCTTTAAAGGGGGTGTATTATTTCATGGTGAATAGGCCTATCAATGTTAAAGCAATGGGAGGGCCATTCCTTAGGGGAGCGTGAAATAACCCTAAGCCGTATTTCATGCTGTGGTCGTATTACACGCTGTGGCCATATTTCACACTGTGGCCATATTTCACACTGTGGCCATATTTCACGCTGTGGCCATATTTCACGCTGTGGCCATATTTCACGCTCCTGAGGGTCGCGTGACTTTTGAGTAATCCAAAATGATAACTTCTTAACTAAAACAATGCTTGTACATGTAAATAAAGGTAGTTTTTGTGTAATTTAGATCGAAATACCCTAAAATAAACACAAAGCGTCATTTAAAAGTGCCCTCGTCAGTGGTAATTGCACTTGCGTTGTTTCTCATCCCCCGACAGTGAAATCTTGAAAAAAAGTTCCCCCCAATTACGATTTTCATGACACGCGCGTGATAATAAACTAGTTTTATTTGAGTGGCCTTTGAAATATCTATAGGTTTTAAACTCATAGTGAACCCTAATGGCAACATTTGTATAGTCATGATGTACCAATGTAGCCCCAGTGAGTAACTCGCCAGTGTAACCAGTGGGGCGACTATCAATCCCATAAAGCGAGAATTTACGGTCTCCATGCGTAAGCTGCTTCTTTACACTGCAAGGCCCCCTGGTGTTTAAACACAGAACTAAGTAAACAAGCCCAACAGCCCCAGATGAAGCTTGCAGGCCACACAAGGTCACGAGGAAGTAATTATTATTCCTCTATGTTTCTATATAGCGTAATGCACAAAATTAGCCATCCACAAAATTTGTTGACCATAGTCTTAGCCCTAGTCTAATTAAACAATCCCTCACACACAATGATTCAGCCTCAATAAACGGGTTGACCATGAAAAGCTCAAGAAAGTCACTTTTATCCACAGGTAGTCCCATTTTGCCCTGTATGGGCCTAAAATCGACCTTTGGCCACATCAGTTTTTGCATGCCTCAGAAATTCCCAACCCTTTACATAGCATAAAACTACATGTGCTCTTCTATCCAAAGGGTATTTGGGAACACCTGTGAATTCTTTTCACAATTTTAGCCATTTTTGTTTCATCTGAAATATAACCCAATCAGCAGCCAGAACACCCTTCAATGCAGACCAGAATACCATATGACTCGGTAGATGGCGCCATTTACTTCCACGTGACCACAAACTGTGAAACTTTAAAGGATATGCGGCCACAATGCAAGCACTATATCTTATCCTTCAGGCACAATTCCAGAAATTACCATGTACTACCCACATATATATGGAGTATGGCCCGCGCTCCTAATTCGGAGGAATCCTATAACCCGTTTTTGGATATGAAAATTTCTATTTTGGTCATGTTCTAAACCCATGGTATATATAACACGCACCCTATATAGGCATGTTTGGTATCAAATGAAAGGTGAGCGATTTATGGTATATTTCAGGATATTGGATGCTTATACCACAAGCAGGAGAATCCCCTGTAAAGTGTATGTGCGAAACGAACATGACACCATCCTTAAAGCTGGGCCGTCAGGGAATAAGTTTAGCATTTTCCATACATAGCCTAAAATAACAGTTCCACCAGAGGGCAGTAGTGTTTGGACAGGGGATCATGAGCATTGTCCAGCTACAACATATTCACCCTATCTTGTGCCTGCAAGAGCTGAGCTCCCAGCCCTTAAGAGCCCTCTAGTGAATCAAAACTAAACTATATCCAAAAGTGCTTTTGGCCTCACTTAAATAACGAAGGTCAAGCTTTAAGGGTAAAATAGAAAATACATGCACACACAATAATAAATAATTCAAGGAAAAAACATGAAAACAATGCTTACCACAGTGAAGTTCAGCCCCTCTGTGGTCGTCACGGGTGGTTTAGTCGTGGTAGTCTCCACCACTAGCGGCTTCTCCGTCGGCACGGGTTTGTCGTCACCAAACTTCACCCACGGGTTGTCAAACTCCACAATGTCCTGCTCCTTGTGGTCCAGTATAGCCTTAGCATTGTGTCCGATACGCCGCATCAATGCGTCTACCTCGTTTCTATGGTTACTGTGCTTGATGACGTCATTATTGTCAAACCTGTGGTAAGGCAAATATGTTAAAAGTTTTAGGACTTAATAATGTACCAAATTTTGATATTGAAGATCCAAATTTTGAAATCATAGATAAAACGTTGATATTTATGATAGAAATATGATATCAAAGTATCAAAATTCAACACAGAGGAAAATGTGAGAGTCACCCGGACTCACATGCCATAGTCAGACCCATGTCGCCAAAACCACCCTCATGTGAGAGTCTAGCTGACTTTGACTGTAGAGAGAGTCCAGCACTGCCTGACTTTCATGAGAATGAGAGTCCAGCATTGCCTGACTTTCGCCTTTCCAGGGTCCAGCACTGCCCGACTCTCATTATGATGAAAGTCAGACAGTGCAGGACTCTCGTTGTGATGAAAGTCAGGCAGTGCTGCAGTCAAAGTCAGGCAATGCTGGACTCTCATGTACGAAAGTTCAGCACTGCCGGACTCTCATACTCAAGGGTAGCCTGGCAACGCTGGACTGTACCCAGAGCAAGAGTCCAGTGATACTAGACTCTGGCTATCGAGAGTCAAGCCAAGCTGGACTCACATATGGATGTGAGTCTAGCAATGCTGGACTTTGGCCTCAATGAAAGTCAGGCATAGCTGGAATCTCTTCTGTACAGTGAGGCTAGTTGCTTATTTGCATTGGGGAATGATCTTTTTAAATATATATATTACCTCCCTGACATCTGTAAAAATAAATCCCATACAAAATAGTTATGTTTTCCTGAACAGGAAAGGGTGTGCAATCACAGACCAACAGTTGTTTAGGTATGTAACAACACCGGAATACATGCACCAACATATGTCAGAGGTAATACCCAGAATCTCAATATATATAATTTACAAATCCACAAAAATGGTGTCTTATACCCTACCATTAAATCTCAATATTGTATTGTGTCCCCACCTGGTAGCAAACAAAGAAGGCTCAGGCTAACTGACCCTTATTCCAAAGTCAGACATTGCCTGACTGTGGATAGAAAGTCAGCCTGACTCTGGTATGAACATCTGTCTTCCCTGACTGTCATACAAGGATCAAGCTGACTCTCAAATAGGAGTAACTTTATGTGACTATCAAATGAGGCTCAGCCTGACTGTCCAGCAGACTCTCTTACCTGAGTCAGGCGGTGCCTGACCCTGGGGAGAGTCCAGCTGACTCTCACTTTTTTCTCTGTGAAGTTTTGATATTGAATATCAGAATTTCCATGGTTGACATCGTAGTTCTGATATCTACTATCACAGTTTCTTTGTTTACTATTAGAGCTCTGATGTCAAATATCATAGGTTCTTTATTTAATATTAGAATTTCAGAGTTTCTATGTTAAATTTTGCAGTTTGCTATTCAATATCGAGTTTCTTTATTCAATGTTGGAGTTTTGATAGTCAATAAAACAATTTCTATATTCAATATTTGATACTGGAGTTTCTTTATTTGATATTGGAGTTTTCATATTAATGTCGATAATGCAGTTTGATTTTCAAAACCATTGGTTGAACATTTGATATCAGAGTTTCAATATTTGGTATTAGTATTTTGATATTGACTATCAAAGTTTCTATGTTCAATATCCGAGTTTTCATATTTGATATCAAAGTTTCCGTCCTCAACATTAATTCTAGAAACTCTAATATCAGTTCAATTTTTATTGATATGTCTGGAAAAAACATACGGCTAGCCATACCAGGGCTCAAGACCGAGCAGTTAAAGATATGTGGAAATGATTCCTATTACAATAAGGTGTATTTTGCACCAATAGTGGACATTACAAAGTTGTACACTGTACTGTGGCAAGGCAGTGCACAACGTCAAGAACTCCCAAGGATAACCAAGAGTTAGATAAATTATTTGCATATGTCTATTGACATCTAAATATAATATAAAATTAATAACATCCATATCATATAAACCCATGATACACGCCAAGGTAACCAGATTGTAATAACGGTTACAAATCTAATGAATATCATGAAGATGATTATGATTTGCTAAATAAAAAAATAAAAAAATAAATACTGACCTCTCCTCGTTCCAGTTCTTCATGAACTTGTTGACGTCGCCCATCTTGGGCTGGATGGTGGACGGGGTGGGCGCGGGGCGGGGGGTCGTCTTGTCGTGATGCACATCCTGATGCAGCTCCTGGAACGACTTCGGACGCTCTTCCGCTTTATCCGGAAGGATCCGCTTCCCGACCTGCGTCTCATTCTCTACTTTAATGTTTAGTAGTTTCCCCAGTGAGATTTTCCCAGAATGCACCCCATCATGTGACTCATCCTTAGATCGTACATCAGCATCCGGGACCTCAGGGCCCAGACGCTCACTCCCATCATGCATCTCACCAGCACCGCCACGGCCGCCATTTTGAATATTCTTCTCACCATTTTGCAAGTCACCCGGATGTTGACCTTTGACCTGAATCATTTCCTCCCTCCATTTCCTTAGTTTGGCTTGTCTCTGTAAGGCTTCAGACTCTGCCCCCTCACCGCCGACTACCCCTTCCCCCAGCTTAGCATGTCTCTGTAGGGCCAGGTCTGCCGCATGAGCCCCTTCTCCTAGTTTTCCTAGTTTTCCCAGTTTTCCTAGTTTCTGGAACCCTGGTTTGCCCTGTTTCTGGACGGCTGGATCTGGACCAGGAGGCCCTTCCTTGAACCTCAACACCTCCCCCTGCCCCTCCTCCCCCAGCCCCCTCTCCACACGCGCATGCGCCCTGGGTACGTCCAGTATGGGTAGCTTGCCGCCCTGTGTACCGGAAGTGTCCTGGGTGGCAAACAGGATGAGGTCTAGCAGCACCCAGACCAAGGACGTGAACAGGATGGTCAGCAGGATGTGCGCGCGCGGCACCCTCTCCGTGCCCACCCGCTTCCGGTCTCCACCCATCTTACTGTGATAAGTGCTTGTTGTTGTAAAAAGTGCCCTTATTTAAATTCAAAATTTAATTTCCCTCTTATAATTCTTGCCGGTTGTAATACGTGCAGTTTGTAAATAGGGCCTGTTTTAATTTTTCTCGAAAATTTAACTATTATCTTTTAATTTCAGTCTCAAGATACTAAAAGATCACCAGGGCGGAATGTATCAAGCACCTGTCACAATGAATGCATGTTGTTGTAATAAGCGTCTTTTTTTTTCAAATTTCAAAATTAAAAGTACAGATTTTCATCTATCATATCTAGTCTTTAAAAGATAGGCAGGATCTGTGCTTATTTCAGGTATCTATACAAGACCTGCACTTATAGTTAAGGTGTCCTACACAGAAAGTCTACACACCTTTGCTTATGTGAGGCAGAACTTTAAAGCGTTACAAGGGAGTCGCTACTCTGTGCTTCAACGAAACATGCGCTATTCAAAATCGGTGTTTATATAACGCAACAATTCCTGGTAGGTAGGAAACTTTTTTACGTCCAGAGAGCAGTCCCCAGGCCCCAGTCACTCCTCACGTTCCCCTCCACGTCACCTTAATGCTGTATCCATGGGTGAATAAATCAATGCTTTATGTGTGAAGTATATCACACATAAGTGTTCATCCTCTGAGTGTTCCCAGAAAGGTGTCGACTAAAACATCCTCTCATGCTAAGTTAACTATCCAGGCTGTGTGGTGAAGGTCGTGTATTGTATCCGTATAGTGGTGTGTGATGTACTCTACAGGAGAGATGAGCTCTTAATGATTGGGTCTATATGTCTATATTACAACTGACAATGAAGCCCTTTAATGGCCGCATAGTGCATTAATGCATCATTTGTCGGCATGATGCATGAATGCAGCCCTGGTGAGTAACTCGCCAGTGCTGCATTCATGCATCATGCCGACCCTGTGGGTTTGATACACTCCCGGTGGGTCGGCATGATGCCCCGGCATGATGCACTCATACAACACTCATAAGTTGATAGCCAGGGCTGCATTGGTGCATTTTAGCGACATGCGGTCCTTAAAGGGTTAACACCCCCTCCCTCTACCCCAACCTCCACCTCAGCCCCATCCTACCCTGCACCACCTGGACACAACCAGACAAGCTGGCCCCACCCCACCTGCAGCTGTAACCCACATGGAGGTTGTCCTGATGACGTCACAGCGGTTAGTCGCTACATACTGTGAGGCCAAAAAACAAGGTGTGTTTCAGGCCACCCGACCGACCCTATCAAATTAGGGCCGAACCTACCTTTTTCTATGCAATTTTGAAGAAATCTTTTATATTTTTACACTTTTTTAAGGTACATTTTAGGTTTACAAAAATTTAAAAAATCCTGATTTTTACACATTTTTTTGGTTTAATTTAAGGGTATGGTAGAGCGGCTGTAAAAAAGTCAAAAAGATAAATTCGACCTACTGACCTTAGACTTTCTTCCCATGTTACCTAAAACAAACCTTTTTTTTTAAAATTTAGCCTAACAATAGTGCTTACTGTATATTGCCTGTTACACGAGAACTAGGGCGCGGCCCACTAGGGTTACATTTGTACAGCTGCTGGCAAAAAGAAGTGTGTCCACTATTGAAC
Source organism: Harmothoe impar (assembly GCA_947462335.1). Lineage (NCBI taxonomy): Eukaryota > Metazoa > Annelida > Polychaeta > Phyllodocida > Polynoidae > Harmothoe > Harmothoe impar. Next base: position 9,093,758 of record OX381709.1, on the reverse strand, counting down.
TTGATGCAGTGGTTATTGTTCAAAGTTAACCCTTTAAGGACCGCATAGTGCTTTGGTGTCCTATGCCCTTGAATGTGATGATGCAGCCCTGGCCAGAGGCATCATTTAAGTATCATACGGACTCTAGGGGAGTCCAGATTGATACACTCCCGGCATGATGCATGAATGAGGTTTCAATTGAGTAAACTCGCCAGAGCATCATTTACGCATCACACCAACATAGGTTACTAAAACACCCTGCAGCCCTCACAGTGTCTATAGGGCTGTGTGTGTGTGTGTGTGGGGGGGGGGTTATTGTGAGTATTGTCTACTATACCGGGTTGAGGAGGGAAGCAGCTGGGGCCAGGCCCTGCTCTATTTAACATAATTCAACTATAAACAATTATAGATTAACTGTAAATATGGACGTTTTAAAAAGTTAAGTTATTGACCCACGTGTTTCGTTTGATTCTTTGAGGGCTGATGCATGATACATACATGTAGTATGGAAGGTAAATCACCAGCAGTGCTTGCATTCATGCACAGGCCAAAAAAAGGTTTGTTTCAGGTAACATGGGAGGAAAATGTAGGGTCGGTAGAATTTTGTCTATTTTCAAACATGGATGTACTAGCCAGCCTCTGCAATCCTGAAATTGATAAAAGAAAAAGGGTTGAAAATACAAAAATCTTCTTCAAAATTTGATAGTAACACGTAGGGTCGGCCATATTTACAAAGGGTCGGCCCTGTTTACAAAGGGTCGGCCATGCAGGGTTTTTACCTAAAGTACTTGTTCCCTAATATGTCAGAATGGTGCTCCAATGTAGTGCTCGTGAATTTTTCGCATCATGTTTTGTCATCTGTTGTTATCTAAGAGAGTGACTAGTGGTAGACGCTAACGCTAGCCCGGGAGCCAACGGCCCGTAGTTATTGGTCCGGAAAGAGGGAAATATGCCCGAATGAATCATATTTTTTTCAGTCTTTCATGAAACAATCAGAAATATACATGACCATTGGCCCACAGATCTTGGTCCGGGCCCGTAGTTTTCTAGAGCTTCAGGCCCGGGTGGCCCAAAGCTGAAAAAGTTCGTGTCTACCCCTATGAGAGTGCTCAGTTTATAACAACAGGAGTGAGGGGCCGTGAGATTCTGCGCTGGTGCAGACATTTTTCCACCCCCCACCCCTTAGAGGGATCGAAATATTTTGCCTACCCCTCCTCTATGGGCTGAACGGGGCACATGGTCCATCCAAAGCATTCCGTAAATTCTCGTGTAGAAGCCATGACTAGTACGCAAGTCAGATCGCCAGTGCGGCTTATATTATGACAGACCTATAGTCGGGGTGCGGCTTATACACACGTTTTTATATGTATACTATAGTATAAATAATACCAATGTTACAGTTCTGTCCCCCGTTCTGTCCGGTATGTATTCTTCTTTGTGCCTGATACATTTTAGAGGCGGCTAAATCGATAATGATATCCCATTACACGGGTAATTTTGGGTAGACAGAATCTGGAATCTGCGTTTCTAGGAATATATATAACGAACAAACTTGCTTAGTTCATCATTCATTCATTCATTTCTTTTTCGCGTGTACTCATAATATAGAGTCTCATACCACCCTGCTTTCAAAATGGGGATGTATCTCAATATACCCTCAATTGATAGCCCAAAAGAGGGAGCCAAAAGCCAGTAATCCAAGTTATCAGAATAAAATGGACGGTAGGTCGGATTTTTTTAATTTTATTTAATCGGGTCGGGTGACCTGAAATAACCCCCTTTTTTTAGGCCTAATCATTCGAGGCCTGGTAGATAATCTTTTTTGAAGTGAATAGAACAGTACACGTTCGGTCTCCCTCTCAATTTCCCTTATCAAAACAGGGCCGACCCTACGTTTTTCTTATGCAATTTTGAAAAAGTGTTCGCATTTTACCCATTTTTGTTCAATTTTTGGGTATCCAAAAATGTTGGCTAGTACATTAATGTTTAAAGAAAAAAAAAAAATCCGACCTACCGACTCTACACTTTCCTCCTATGAACCAAACCTTTTTTGGGGTCCTATGGGGAGGGGGAAACACGATACCATATGTGTGAATGTAAAGGTTTCCCATTGCATTCATATATGAATATGCATTCGTATGGTAAATACATGTACATGTTGAATACTAGTTCCACTAATTCTCACAAGGTGGCACGCCTGTGCCATGGACTGCCAGATGTTTCTATCCAGTGCTTTATTATAGGAAGGCAGGGGAAGTATTAGTTCCTCTGATTCTCAACAGGTGGTGGCGGGATAGATGCGTGCTCTTGGCCAGTCTCGAACCCAGTTGACTCTATTGGCAGCACGCTCAGTGTCTGGACCGGCTGATATTTAACCACTGTTTGGTCAGGTCACCAGCAACCAGCGGATCTTCAGACCCCCCCCCCCCATCCAGACCCCCTATACAGTAAAATTCCGCTATTACGAATTCGGTTATAAGGGAGTGTTCATTTATTAATTACAGGCGGGGGGTGGTGAGATTTCGCGTCGAGGGGCGGAATTTTTTTATGCCCCCCCCTTGAGAGCGCGTGGAATGTCTCGCGCCTCCCCACGCCGAAGGCGCTGAAAATTCCCCCCCCCTTTGAACTATAGTAACGCACGGGCTTTTTTGCTAAAAAGGGGCATACTTTTTTACGCCCCCCCCCTCAAGAGGGGTCAGAATTTTTTACGCCCCCTCTTAGGAGGGGTCGGTAATTTTTATGCCCCCCCCCAAAACCCGCCCCCCAAACCCACCACCCCCCCTTTAAATAATAAATGAACACTCCCTAACGAATTTTCTCTTTGATTTCACCTCACCAAGGATGTTACCTTTGATATTCATTCACCTAGGGCTGGGTACAGAGGCAGTAGGCCGGGTACAGAGGAGAGCACAAAGACAGGGTAATATTTGTATAACTATTTCATCTTTTCTACATTGCTGTTGTATTTTTGTCGAGAATTTTATATACAATGTATTAGTATTTTTCTGCTGCCTCCTATGTATATAATAGAGGGTTTATTACAGTATAAAGGTGACCACAGTGCTCTGTTTGGATACTACGAAATTCGTTTATAGCGAACCTTTTGCCTTGTCATAAGCACTGCGTTATAACGGGATTTTACTGTAACATATGCTAGTATTCATATGATGTTTTGCCAGGTATGCATGTATAGACATGATTGATGTAAATTGGTAACCTCAGAACTAAAACACTCTATATATATGCAGTAGCTAGCCTTCCTGATTACTCAGGCTCAGATAACACAAGGGTGTATTAGTAAGAGTAGACTCTACACAGAGAAAAGAAGGGAGTGTGGTCTTGATCACTGAGGTAACGCTTCCCGCGACTCTAATGTGACTCCCAATCATTAGGGAGTCTTAGAATAGGAGTCAATATAGAGTTATTTTAGAGTCCTGCTAATGTTAGGGAGTCACTTTAGAGTCGTGGGGAGAGTTACCTCACTGATCAAGTCGACACAAGACTAAGCCAAGACAGAAGGCTAGTTTATTTCACTGTTTTCCGTATGATTCTTTGAAATATTGGTTTACAATTGTCAATTGATGTCAATAGCTGTATGCACAGTTATAACTGTTTATGCAAATAACTTGACGATGTGTTACAAATCAGCAATTGTTGGGCTGAATGATAATCCTAATATTTCTTTTACTTCATCTCTGAGGGAGGAAATTTACCCCGGTATAGGCCTAGATTGTGATATGCGAAGGACGACAGTGTTAGAAGTAAGTAGTGGAGCTACACAGTATAAAAGGAAGTATTTTTTGGTTTCCAGTATTACATACTGTACAGCTACAAACTCACCCACTTTAAGCCACAATCTGGAGATCCCACCATGGTACAATAGGTATTACTGTTGAAAAGTGCATAAAATATCTAACTAATACAAATGTACATATTCAAATATTCACTAGCTAACATTTCTATGTCATTATTGGAAAGAATAAACGTATTAGCTATTGTGCCAAGGTGAGACTCAAACCTACAATCTCCTGTGTGTGGGTTATATAGTAGGTGAGTGTAGCTGAACAGTATGTCATACCGGAAACCAAAATACTTCCTTTTATGTTGTAAATTTACAGTATTTCTCTCTGTGTAGCTACACTAACTTCTGACAGTGTAGAGAACCCTTCCACATGCATGGGTGTCCTTTGCTCTGACATTTAACTGCAGCACGGTTGTTTTTATTCCTTTAGAATTACTCATGGCAGCTTCATGCATCTAAATAGAGAAGTATGGAATGTATAATTAATGGCTTAAGGTTCACACCTCATTAGTTACTCACAACAGCTGAAAGATGTTCAGGCAACCCTAGCTATGCCTGGTTGATATTCTTGCATTATTTGCCCCTCTCTGGGCTGCATCTAACTATAGCAATAGATTTATTTGTCTCTCTATGCACATGAAATGGGCTGTGTTCCAGCAAGTGAATGCACAAAAATAATCTATATGTGAGGTAAAATATCTAAAATTGTTGAGCAGTTCATTTTTTCTTATTGATAATTGGTGAGAAACTGTACTCACTGCACGAGCTTAGGCCTTTACATTAGATTTACTTTTGATGTAACAACCGAATTTACAGACAATTACAGATCATTACAGACATTTACGACTAAATTTACACCAGATGTAAAACTGATCAAAATCGATCTTTGCATAGGGTTTACAGCCTGATCAAAGCTCGTAATGGCTGTATTTACACCTTGTGAAATTCTCTGTAAATGTGTGTAATTTCGATCTTTCCATTTTGTGTAATGCTCTGTAAATGTGTGTAATTTCGATCTTTCCATTTTGTGTAATGCTCTGTAAATGTGTGTAATTTCGACCTTTACATCTTGTGTAATGCTCTGTAAAGGCTGGGATACTACTGCTGGAGGGATCTTGGGATTGGAAACATCAATTTATTTATTTTCATCAATTAGAACATCATTTTGGTCTTGGTGATATGGCTCCACCTTGAGGCAATTAGGTCCACCTCCAGGGATGAGGTCCGCCTCCAAGGGAGTAGCTACACATCAAGTGTCCCAATGGTCACCCTACAATGAAAAAGGAAAAGGTGAAGGGATTATTGCAGATAGCACTCTTATTTATGTGATTTTTGGTGACTTTTTAAATAGACATGTTTCCATGAAAATACTCACCACGTTTTATAACTACCATAACCATGTGCCTCGATGTCCAACTGCTGACTGGTTCAAAATAATAACTGACCACTGCTGAGGCTTTCCATTGGCTGGTGTATGTTTATAGGTCACACACTACGCATTGTTTAACTGCAGGTAGGTAGATTGAGTGTCTAGACCGGGGCTTGATGCTCAGTCGCACCTCCTATTGTTATACTTGCTGCACTGTGGTGGTAGCATTCGCTCACAGATGCGGGCACAGAGGTGGCTGGGGAGAGGGGGGGGGGGGGGTCTCACAGGTCCTACCACGGCCTACACGCCTCTATACCGATGTTGCAGGTTCCTTAGTAGGGGACACCATTGCTTGATCTGGTAACCAGCGAGATAAGCACTGATGCAGCAATCACAATGGGTACAAGCTGTTACATAATGCCCCCTAAGAATTCCGCAGTGAAGGCCAGGGAATTTTCTCATTGGTTGATAATGCAACCGGCTAGACGCCTATAGAATTAAGAATTATACCCGGGAATTATATTATGAACGCACACCTATTACATGACTCATTATTGTAACTCCTATGGTTAGTGTTAAGGGCCGACTCCTGCTGCAACTTCCTCCCCTGGAAGATACAAAAATACATGATATGTTATATACGCAATGTAAAATGAAAAAGGACAATTGACACAGTTGAAATGTACTTGCTGAGTCTACAAATATACATGATTACAATTTCAAAGTACAATATTTGTGTATTGTAAAGCTAGAATTCAGCAGTGCTACTCATTACACATAGTATACATGTTAGACTATAGTTGTATACCTACCTGAGATATGTACATGTATGTAGGTGCCCACATACACATGTGGTCTGTCTGCTGCCTGTAGTTGAACTGGCTCAAAACAAGTGATCGCTTAGAGGCTGATAGGTGCTCTCCTTGTACCACACAGTAGAGTCTCGGCCGTGACTAGCTGCCTGGTGGTGTACTGGTCGCACTGTTTAAACCCCCCCCCCCCACACCACCACCACTCACAGCCAGACTGGTGTTGGTGGCTCGGGGGTCTGACTGAGAAAGCCAACACAGGGGGTGGGGGGGGGGGGGGGTGGGGTAGGGGTACTACCCGTGATACTAACCAGAAAACTAAGGGAACCCTTACCCCGTTATTATACAACATTTTGGAAGCCTGAAGAGGGGTAGTACCCTTGATACTAACCGGAAAACTAAGGGAACCCTCACCCCGTTATTATACAACATTTTGGAAGCCAGAAGAGGGGTACTACCCGTGATACTAACCGGAAAACTAAGGGCACTATCATGCCGTTATTATAGGGTTATTTTTAGGGTTGGAAAAGACCTGTATGTAACCCTTCTCAACCCCGACCCCCCCCCCCCTTGTGGCGTCAGGATTGTCTGGACAGAACCCTAAGCCAGCCTACATGGCGCCCATTGTGATAGGGGTGCAAATTACACAAGGGGTAAATGCATGTAAATATCAACTGATGTAAAAGCTAGGTAAAGTGGTGTAAATCTTGAGCACTATCTTTGCACAGATTTACAACAATAATTAAACACACTTACAATCACATTTACTTGAAATTACAGAAGAAATAAATGCATGTAAATATTAATTGATGTAAAGGCCAGGTAAATCGGTATATGTTTGAGGCACACTCTATGCACAGCTTTACAATGATCATTACACGCATTTACATATATATTTCCCTGAAAATTACAGAGGGGTAAATCATTGTAAATATTGACAGCTGTAAAGGTCAGGTAAATTAGTGTAAATCTCAATAACCATCTTTGCACCGAATCTCAAAGTTTTTTACATGAATTTACTTGGCCTTTACAACTTGTAATTCCCAAATCTCGTGCAGTATGTGAAACACTTGTGTCGTGGCAAGTGGGTTGCAAATGCCCATTTAATAAACAAGAGTGTGTTTGTATCTACCCTTTTACATCCTCCATATGCCTTCCCAAATGATATTTTGTAGAAATACTGGTCCAGGAATCATCAATTGTTGGTCCACAATTTCATTCTGTTGGATCATTTGGGATAAATCCTTCACTTGAAAATTTCACTATCAAACCATAAATAAACCTTTCTTGGAGACCAGACTCAATCGCATTTGAACGATAAATTTTTTTCCTCAACTACCCCACCTGATACATTTAGCTAAATCCGGTGGCCTTGATTGCTATGGCAATTTTGATAGGAAAAGCAGTATACATTTGAACTTCACAGAGGTCTATATAAAAGGATGTGGTTTCTTCCCAGCCATTTGTAGACGTAAAAAGGTATGAGGCCAATAGCATCAAAGCATCAACTTTTGTCTACACCACCAAGGAGTAAGGCCGACAGCAGCAGAGTGTCTGTCTACACCACTGAGGTGTGAGGCCGACAGCAGCAGAGCAGTTGGACTACAATGCTGCCTCCTGGCTGCCAATAGCTGAAGTAAACCATGCGTGCATCTGGTTTATACTGACATCTGTCCCATGCTTTTTGGGGGGCAGGGGGGAGAGAACCAACAAAATGTCATCCCTTCTTGGTCAATTTGTACCCTCAGTTTGGTCAATTTGTACCCTCTTAGGGAAGTGGGGGTGACCGGAAAAATGCATACACATCTCACAGGGGAGAACATCTATCACTTTGACATGTTTAGCAATGTCTACAGTCTTTGCAAAAACCACCTAAAATGCCACCAGTCCAGCAGATTGTGTAGCAGGACCAAATGTCCAGTCAAATGTTGAGCTTTTCTGAACTAAAAAATATTAATTGGATTCTAAAGCTGAAAATTGTATATGTTTGTCATTATATTGTGTAAAACTATGTATCTAACCTAATATGGCCATAAAATGATTACAAATATAATGCACTTTCAATGGAAAATATTATGATGTTTACTTAACATGTGTAAAACATCAGATATGTGGGTAACCAGTCCTTCAAAAATGTCCTGTGTGATCAAAAGGTTTTCACAAAGAATGTGTCTGTGCTTGGTTTGGTGTAGTTTGGGGCATACTGGGGTTATCCACTTCTTTACATTCACTGTAATACATACCTGAATACCATTTGATCCCCCAGATGGCAGCATTGAGGATTTATAGATGGTAGAGCTGCCACAGGAAGGGGTACAGTGAATACAGGTCAAACACGTGACCTCTGGTGCTGGAGGAAAAAAACTTTCGGACATTCCCATTGGTTGTCCGGACATTTTACACTTTAAAGCAAGTGTAATAGCAAATTTCCTGCCACCAGATAGTGGCACCATCTGATGGTTAAATATATGTAATAATTCAATGCAATGGAATACATACTCACCAATGGGAATGATGTTACTTGAGGAAACTTAAGGGACTACTTTTCTGCTGCTGGTTGCTGGTAGAGCGGATCAGATAGCAGGTACCAGTGTATATGAATATCTCATGAATTAAAGAAAGTCCAATACACATGTATCCATGCCAATGATGCCGTTTGAATACTTGCAGACACTTACGGGCCTTTTACCACTCTCTTTATATGTCGGTGTATGTAATGTCACAGTTTTATCAATAGAATATATCATATAGCATTGTTTCATATGAAGAAAGTGCAAGTGGGATGGCAAGTGGACAAGCACCATTGCATATGTTTTGTAATTCCAAGCTATAGTATATTAAAACATGAAAACATCTGTCCCTAAGATACCTTATGCTGTGATCAATTGAGCCTTGATAGGAATACCACATATATTATCAACCTTCAAATAATATGAAGTTCATGACTTAAAGAGTTTGGACAATATTCCATCCAACAAAAATGCTACATCTAAGCATTATACCGACCCTATGAGGTTGGTATACTCCCGAAGTATTGGCATGATCCACCAATGCAGCCCCAGCAAGTCCTTTTGCAGGGCTGCATTAATGCATCAAGAAAATTAATGTCATCTTTTAGCAATATGCCATCCTTAAAGAGTTCAGTAAGTTGTCTGCATTAATAGGGTTATTTAAATACAAACATACAGATTCACAGACTCTGAGAACTGCACTTACGAGGAATCTCATCCGTCTGACAGATACACCGCCTGTTGACAAACCGACTTGACAGCATCCAGCAGGGCCCGTTGGCTGAGTGAGCGTAGTAACCTTTGTAGTACCTGCTTCCACTTGGAGGATCGGTACACCAGTGCTCATTTGAATCAGACACAAGATTGCGACCAGTTTCCCAATAGCGCCTATTGCCATTCCACTGGTATATACCAATCCACGGTTCTTCACTTCTGAATTGACATACACCTTGGTTTAAGATGACCCCCTTCATGGTCAGTAGAGTGCTTTAATGCATTATCATATCTAATATATATTATGTTGTCATGATTCATGAATGCAGTATGACAAAAGTTGTATCGGGGCAACATGCCATTGTTAACCTTTTTTTAAGACAGCATTTAGCATTTGTTGTCATGATACACTAGTGCAGTCGAAGTGAGTAACTCTCCAGTATGCATTGATACATCATGCTGACCCTCCAGCAGTGTATCAACTGTAGGGTCAGCATGATGCTTCAATGCAGCACTGGCGAGTTACTAACCAGGGCTATATTCATACATCATGATAACCAAGGGCATGATGCATCAAGGCACTTTGCCACCCTCAAAGAATGAACAGGTTCAGTTGTAAGAAGTAAGATAATAAATGAATAAGGCAAATAAATTTGATGAATGTTTGTTATTTGGTTATATGCATACATTGACTGTTAATTTTACATTGGAATTATAGCCTTTTGAATAATCTATGAATCATTGGAAATTAACCCACATATTTTTCTAAATGCCATTTCTTTAAACTTAAACCTACTTGAAAGAATAAGAAAAACATTTTATTTTTTCAAATTTTTGATGATTTATAATTTGCAATCATTGCTATATTAAATTAATTTATTTGGAATTGAATTAAAGACTGTCAGTAATGCAGTCAGTGCACTAGAAATAACTTACTTTCTATACTTTGGAAGATCGATAAACTCTTAACTACTGAACTGTGGATATTGGTCACAAAAAGCATACATTTTTCTATAAAAGTCATATTCTTGGCACTTGGTCATGAGAACCCAGGTCTTTCTTTTTAAGTGGCCTAAGATACAAACATATATGTATACAATAGCTTTGTTTTATTACATTGTAATTACAAGAGTCATTACAAATTTGTAGTGTAAGCCTACACAAGAATGAAAGAACAGAAAAGAAATATCTGAGTTGTACTTCGAAGCTTATACAAACCCTATGACATTGTCCTTTAGGAATTGATGTAGAGCATTATCGATGTTGTAAACTAGATCACCATTTGTGTAGGCAGATGATTCACAGTGACTATCAGCTTGGGAATAGGTTCTGACCCCGGCAGGCATCCCATAGCACTTCCCAGTACTAGAGAAGAACTGGAACCCTGAGGGACATTCTGTGCAAAACAACAGGGAATTTATTTTTCAGATATAAGATTTACTATGCTTAAGTACTGGAACCACCGTATTCAATGCCTCCCCACCCCCCATTGAATACAATGTGGTCACATTCAATGGGATAAGAAACAATTGTCTTACTTCATTAAATGGCTTCAAATCAAAAAAAATAAAAGAAGCCAACTACATTGATACTGTCTCTGCAGCCTCCTGGGATATGGCCCAGCCTTACCTTGTGAAATATATCAGAGACAGTATAAATGGGTGTTGGCATTTGTCTATGTATTCACCACATACATGTATAGCTATGATGAGTGACATAAGTTCTCATGTCCCGGTGAGCACAGAACATTGAATCAACATTGAAAGCTGGTTGACAATGCTGATTGAATGTTGATTCAATGTTGATTCAACGTTAAAAGGAATTTTGTGCCCACTGGGGTAGAGGCCATGGGTGGTACGTAATTCAGATCACCATTGTCACTTATAGAATAGGTTAACATGCAAGTTCCCCTTCTACACACAGATTTATCATAATGAGTTTAACTGACGAGACAAAGTGGCCCAGGGGCCTTATCGATGGGAGCTCCCCTCCCATTTTGTTTACAGTGTTTTTTTGGGTAGTTTACCTTCATTAGAGTCATGGGCAGAGTCATCTTAAAAATCATGTTTGCGATTGCACTAAGCAGTTTCAGATGAGTTCTGACATTTGGAGTGAATAACCGTCCTTACACCTTACCATGAATTAGACATTAAGTAGTGTTTGAGCCATATCACAGTCCCTATCCAAATGATGAAATGAAATTTGTTTACAAATATTTAACCTAAAAATCAGCCAGTTGTCCATACCTGCATTAAGATGTCCAAGCTGGTACATGACAAGGAGCATGTTCAATACCCGATGCTGAATCTTTCCCTCCATGTCTCTACCCGGTTAGTTCTCAGGTGATTCCCTCCGAACTTGACAAACACCATTGGTGTTATGTGTTTGTGTATGAGGAATGTACAGATCAACAAGTACGGGAGCATTCATTATGTAAATACAGGTGAGGGTTGTAGATTTGGAGAGGGGCGGGTAAAAATGTCAACCCCTCTTCAAATCTCACCTGTTTTGAATGGAAAAGCCAACGGATTGATATAGAACAAAGGACCGCTAACACGTGTGATATTCAACTCAGAGGGGGGATATTTCGACCCCTCAGGGTGGGGGGTAAAAATATATCTGCTCATCTCACCAACCTCCCCCCATTTTTAAGAAATGAGCACCACCTAAGTTATCATTAAATCATTAGCTAAGTTGCTCTCAATGGTAAGGGGTGGCCTACTAAGTGGTGTGTGAGATATTGATGAGCGGGAGACCATTAACCCTTCAAGGATGACTTAGTGCAGTAATGCATCCTTGGTCAACATGAATGCAGCCCTGGAGAGTAACTCACCAGTGCTGCATTCATGCATGATGCCCACCTTGCAGGGTTAATACACTCCTGGCATGATACCAAAATGCAGCACTGTGAGTTACTTGCTAGGCTTGCATTGGGAGATCATGACGACAGTTGTCAGTGGCATGCCATTCTTAAAGGGTTAATGGACTATGCCTTTTGTTAAGAGTTAACTCTTGAAAAGACTCTTGTCTTCCGTTAATGTACCTGTTTATCGCTTTTGCTGCATTGTAATGACTGCCGACCTCACTTGTGCTTGGAAGGTCTGTATATTTTATGTTAAATGACTGGAAGTCCATTGTTCTGCAGCATCTTGCCCTGACCATGTGCATTAAGCGACCTGAACTATTTAAGATCCATTCTCGTAGATCTATAACATATTAACCATATTAGCTTTACTTGGTTTTGTTAGGACTTTGCTTTGTTAGATTTAATACAATACGTACACAAGTTGAGATCAAGGATATTGTTGTTGTCAACATGGGCTATGTCTTTTTGGTTCGATATGAACAGAGTGATTTTAGACAGTGTTATCTACTTCCATTACTACATAAAGTACTTATATAAGTCTGGATCAGAATTAATCTCATAATTATTTATAATTTCATAATAGACATGCGCTATGTCCCTCAGTGCTTTTGTGCAAAGTATGTTTAACAGGGGCCCTGATACAGCATAAAGAATACCTGTGTCTTTATAACTGTGTGACAGAGGCCCTGATACAGCATACAGAATACCTGAAGCTGTTAGAGAGAGGCCCCGATACAGTATACAGAATACCCTGTGTCTGTGACAGAGGCCCTGATACAGTATACAGAATACCTATGTCTGTGACAAAGGCCCTGATACAGTATACAGAATACCTGTGACTGTGACAGAGGCCCTGATACAGTATACAGAATACCTGTGTCTGTGACAGAGGCCCTGATACAGTATACAGAATACCTAGTGACTGTGACAGAGGCCCTGATACAGTATACAGAATACCTGTGTCTGTGACAGAGGCCCTGATACAGTATACAGAATACCTGTGACTGTGACAGAGGCCCTGATACAGTATACAGAATACCTAGTGACTGTGACAGAGGCCCTGATACAGTATACAGAATACCTAGTGACTGTGACAGAGGCCCTGATACAGTATATAGAATACCTGTAGCTGTGTGACAGACGTCCTGATACAGTATACAGAATACCTGTGTCTGTGACAGAGGCCCTGATACAGTATACAGAATACCCTGTGTCTGTGACAGAGGCCCTGATACAGTATACAGAATACCTATGTCTGTGACAAAGGCCCTGATACAGTATACAGAATACCTGTGACTGTGACAGAGGCCCTGATACAGTATACAGAATACCTGTGTCTGTGACAGAGGCCCTGATACAGTATACAGAATACCTGTGACTGTGACAGAGGCCCTGATACAGTATACAGAATACCTAGTGACTGTGACAGAGGCCCTGATACAGTATACAGAATATCTAGTGACTGTGACAGAGGCCCTGATACAGTATACAGAATACCTAGTGACTGTGACAGAGGCCCTGATACAGTATACAGAATACCTAGTGACTGTGACAGAGGCCCTGATACAGTATACAGAATACCTGTGTCTGTGACAGAGGCCCTGATACAGTATACAGAATAGCTGTCTCTTTATAGCTGTGTGACAGAGGCCCTGATACAGTATACAGAATACCTGTGTCTGTGACAGAGGCCCTGATACAGTATACAGAAAACCTGTAGCTGTGTGACAGGGGCCCTGATACAGTATACAGAATACCTGTGACAGAGGCCCTGACACAGTATACAGAATACTTGTGACAGAGGCCCTGACACAGTATACAGAATACCTGTGTCTGTGACAGAGGCCCTGATACAGTATACAGAATACCTGTGTCTGTGACAGAGGCCCTGATACAGTATACAGAATACCTGTGTCTGTGACAGAGGCCCTGATACAGTATACAGAATACCTGTGTCTGTGACAGAGGCCCTGATACAGTATACAGAATACCTAGTGACTGTGACAGAGGCCCCGATACAGTAGTATACAGTGTCTTTCTATATCCCCAAGTCCATGGTGGCGCGAACATGCAATATCCTGAATTATAACTGGATCGCACCTCTGCTGCATCTATTTCACTGCTATTTTGCCTGTGCCCTAACATATGCCACGGCAAAGCATACGCGAAATGGGGGCATTGGAGGCGTGATACAATTTTAATGCAGGTTACTGAAGCCATGGATTTTGGGCTTATAGCTGTCAAGGCTGTATTTGACCTCGTTGTCTAATGACTATCCCAATGTCAGTTTGTTTGTCTGACAATGATGTGAGTTTTATAGTTTTGGTGCACCCTTTGATATGAAAAGAATGCTACATAACAATCATACTTTATTGAATTGCATTATCAATATTAACCCCCTACAAGTGCCGACACCCTTCTCCAGGGGGAACTCCCTTGCCCATAGCTGAGTGCCTGTCTTCCCGGAAATAACCAAACTTTGAGAATGCGCCGTGAGCCCCTGTTACCCAGTGGCTCTGACAAACTGCTGCCATGGATTATATCCTATAAATGCTATGCTACCATTTCTAGATATACATACATATATTTACAGATATATATATCTATGGATCTATGGACGGAATGGACAGACCCATTTATATAAAAAAAAAGTGATATTCCCTTCCATCCACTTTTTTGTCAGAAAACTTAATTTTCCATCCAGTTTTTGGTCAAAACCTGAACGGATTGATGGACAAATTGATGGACGGAATCCGTCCGACCATTCTGTCCATCCATCTGCTTTTTTGGATGGATTTTATGGACGGAGATGGACAGTTGTTGGTGGAGGCACCCCTTAAGGAAACAAATTTGTATCTAACTATAGTACATGTATAAGTTACAATCTTGTTTCAAAGCAAGCCCCCACAAGTGGTTTCTAGCGGCCATTGGCCACCTCTATCCATGTATATGTACATCATTGTTTAGCATATGGGATTAGGGACCTGGATTCAGCACACCTCACATCTTACCCACTACTTCATATTCTGTAGGCATCCTGTTGTTAATCCAATATATATATATAGAATTCTACATCCCTGACCTAAATGCACTAGAATATATTACCAGTTGTAATCCTGTTTCAAAGCAAACCCTCAGAAGCATAGATTGTTCCCTAATCCTTTATTGCCCTGCCACATGGCTATACATCACTGTAGAATATGGGATTAGGGGTCCGGGTAGAGCTGCATTCTACACACCCCACATCTCATCCATTGTAAGCTGCATATAGAAGAGGACAGAAACAACCTGCACAGCTTCGGCTTCAGGGCACACGTCTGTACCTTCATACATCACTGCTCTAAGGCAAGACTATAATACAACCTGGACTGCTTCTACTGACCAAGGCCATAGGTACCTTGGGCCTCCAAGAAAGTGCATTTCAGGTTAATGAAAGAACAAGATATGTGATGGGAATAATGTAATTTCAGGTTAATGAAAGAACAAGATATGTGATGGGAATAACGCCTCAGAATGATACGGGGAAAAAATCTCAACGAGATACATGAAAGTCCCAGTTGGTTTTGCTGATCCTGTCTACTGATCAATGAATCAGAGATTTTGAAATTTTATTGTGATGCTGGTGCAAAGTGGCAAACACCATACTTCATTTAAGGAAATTAGAGTTTGATGTGGAAAAATATGATCCAATCAGGAAAAACTGCTGAAAGAAGAATATATCTTGTAGTGTAGCTGTTGGCTATTCTAAGATAGACATCTGCTATGAAAAACTCCAGATTCGAAAATAGGTTGTTCAGAAATTACACTTTATTCATTCTGACATACGGCTCGTAATCATACAGACGGATAGCAATAATCAAATAGGCTTCTGAACACCAGTGGTCATATGAACATACAGGAGGTATACGCTCACGGTCTAGTACATAATTCCCGAGTTCCAAGGCTCTCTTCCATCTTGGTTAACTCCACTTGGATCAGACTCCACAGAGGGAGTTCTGTACCCGGAGTTGTACACCAATGCGTCTATCTCCTCTAGTTCCCCCAGAGGGTGGAACAGAGAAAGACGCAGGGTGACCAAGGTGGAAGCAGCGACAGGACTAGGCCTAAAAGGTACAACAGAGTTCGGGGAAGCTCTGTTGTGGAGCAGTCAAGCTGGCCGAAGTGCCGATGAGCGGAAGTCTGATGACCATGGAAAAACTCGAATACTTCCCATCTCAGAGAAGCTGGCAAGACTATCTGTAGCCTTCTCCTGGCTTTGCCTTCAAGAGTTTTCCATCTACACAATAGGCCGTCTCGCACTACCAACTGCGACCATTGGCCCACTAAGTTCCTTACTTCCACACATTCTAATGACAGAGCAGGTCTGACGGGACGAGCAGCTCTCTCCAGGATCAGATTCCGTATCATATTGATACCATCGTCCTCCTGCTGAGCTTCAAGTATGGACTCCGCCGACCAAAACACCAAGTTCTCTTCCCAGGCCGGATCAAAATTCATTATTGGAGCCACCAACGCGTTATGTATGCCACAGTCTTCACAGTCCATTCTTGCACATCTTCGGATTGGTCTCCTAGACAAACAATCCGCATTTACGTGCTTCACTCCGCTCCGATGCTGAATCTGGGTATTCTCTATCCCTAGTTCAGACAACGCGGAGATCCATCTACCCATCATCCCATCTGCTTCCTTGAAATTAAGGAGCCATCTCAAGGATGAATGGTCTGTTCGTAGAATAAAATTCCCACCATACAAATAATGGCGGAATTTCTTTGTGTATACTACTATGGCCAACAACTCTCTCTTGGTGGTGCAATAATTGCGTTGAGTTTTACTCAAGCTGTTGCTAGCAAATGCACTTCCCTACCCTCTTGCACTTGGGATAAGACAGCGCCTATGCTATCGTTGCTAGCGTCGGTGTCTAGGATGAACTGATCACCCTCAGTAGGATAGCTCAGCACAGGAGTTACCGTGAATAACTCCTTCAGCTTCTGAAAAGCCTGTCCAGCTAATTCCGTCCAAATAAACGGTGGTAGCTTCAACATTCCCTTCCTTTTTCCTACTACCAGCGCCTGTAATGGAGCCGACACCTCAGCAAATCCGGGAATGAAATCGCGGTAGTACGAGCAAAAACCCAAAAATGACCTCACTTCTTTCTGGTCTTTTGGCGTTGCCCAATTAGCTACAGCCTCCAATTTCCCTGGATCCGCCAAAATACCTGTGCCACTGACTATTCGGCCCAGATATTCCACTGATTGCCTGAAGAACTTGCATTTCTTAGCTTTCAGTCTAAGGTTGTAGGATCTCAGTCGATCCATCACCTTGTTCAAATTTGATAGACACTCCTCCCGAGTTTTCCCGAAAACTATGATGTCGTCTAGATAAACTAGACAGTTTTTCCACAACAATCCCCTTAGCATTGTCTCCATCATATTCTCGAAAGTAGCCGGAGCATTGCATAAGCCAAATGGCATTACATTGAACTCAAACAACCCCCTGTGGGTTGTGAATGCTGTCTTTTCCTTATCCTCTGGGTGCATCCCAATCTGCCAGTACCCTGACTGGAGATCTAAGGTACTAAACCAGTGATTGCCTCCCAAGGAATCCAGACTTTCGTCAATGCGTGGCAAGGGGTAGGCATTCTTCCTCGTAATCCCATTTAGTCTCCTGTAATCTATACAGAACCGACAGGTGCCATCCTTTTTGGTAACCATTACCACCGGACTAGCCCATGGACTATCTGAGGGCCTTATTATCCCTTCCCCTAACA
This sequence comes from Harmothoe impar, assembly GCA_947462335.1. Lineage (NCBI taxonomy): Eukaryota > Metazoa > Annelida > Polychaeta > Phyllodocida > Polynoidae > Harmothoe > Harmothoe impar. The sequence goes on along the minus strand of OX381709.1, from coordinate 9,075,942 downwards.
TCTTGTCCACCTCATCCTCCAATGCCTGCTTCTTAGACAACGGGAGGCGCCGGTATGGCAAGCGCAATGGTGGGCTAGAACCGGTGTCTATCCGATGAGTTACTCGGTCAGTTCTACCCAATTGCTCCCCTGGAGCAGAGAACAAGTCTGCATTCTCGCACAATAGCTGAGCCAGACTCTGTTTGTCCTCCTCCGTCTCCAAGTGGCTATCTGTTACTAATGGTAAAAGATGCAGTGGCAATCCATATCCTTCCTTCCTATCCTGCTCCCCAGTGTCTTGCAATACCACTGGCATAGCGGATGGATCCAAAGCTCCTATTTCCACTGCTCTCTTCACTGCTAACTCTACTTCTGGTGAGTCAGCTCTTCCTACCACGTCAGCATATGTTACGTCCCCAAAGGTCGTCCCTTTTTCCAGGTACACATCCTGAAAAGTCATATTACTGACTGGTACTACTGTTCGTCTTGAACTCTGCACTAAGGCACTGGTGGAAACCAACCCCAGCTTACTCAAATGCTGCTGATTCGGTTCCACCTCCCCCATGCGGTCAAATTCCATTTCCAGGCAGTATACAACTACATTGCACACATGGCGGGGAGGAATTCGCACTGTCTGAGAGACAGACGAGACGCCTGAAATCCGGCGGAGTACACACTGGACCTTCATCTCTTGTGGATACCGAAGAGTGAGTTCCCCTGTCACACTATCCAATACCGCTCCATACAGAGAACAAAAATCTACTCCCAAGATTCCCTCATCCGTCAATTCAGCTACAGTTGTTGAAACAACAAAATGAATGTTGATTCACCCAAAAGGGTATCACCTGTCTGCCATGTGTCCGCATATGAGACCCATCAGCACTTCTGACCGACCCAGACCCCACAGGGTTAGTCGACAGACCTGCGAGCTTCTTGAAGAAATGGTGACCCATCATGGAGTGACTAGCTCCAGTATCGATCAGAAATTCCCCCAAGCAGCCCTGACCCAGTGGGCACAGAACGTTGAATCAACATTGATAAAGGGTTGTCAATGTTGATCCAATGTTGATTCAATGTTGATTCAACATTGAACAGTATTTTGTGCCCACTGGGGAATCTGCACAGGCAAGTACCATCTCTTCCCTTGTAAAGGAGAAGGTTGCAAGGCAAATCTCTGGATTCCAGCTTCACCGCCCAAGTCATATCCCCTCGAGTTGAGAAACTTAACTATAGGATCATCGGGTTTGAGTCGCGAAGCACAAAACCTTTCTACTTCTTCCGCCAACTCAATTCTGCGGACGGTGTCCAGATGAGCTAAATCTTCAACACCTTTCTCGTCCGTTCCCTGGGGCCCATCTCCACCTGGCGGATCAGACTCAGGTGCGGCTAACCCCAGCGGTTCCCATGAAATGGAATCTTTTGATTCTCCCCTGATAGTACCTTTGACAATCACAGGTGGGGTTGTTATCTTGTCATCGACAACAACCCCTGTTAGTTTTCCGTCGGTGGTGGGCTTTGGTCAGAAGAGGGTCCGTCTTTTTGTTTCTCGACCGATGATACATTCTTAGTATCCTTGGACCAACATGTCCTTGCAAAGTGACCCTTCTTCCCACAATTATAGCATTTCGTGTCTTTGTTGGGTTTCCCCTTACCGCGACCACGAGTTGCGACCTTTTCAGCCTTCTCAGCCTTACTACGCTCCTCCATGACTTTTCCGATCATGGTCTTCAATGCACCCTCCTCTGGCGCTTGAGCGTCTGATCCTGGAACCTTTCGTCTTACATAAAAAGAACGACGTCCTTTCCATTTAGGATCTATTGCTGCCACCTCTTGCACTCCCTCTGTAGTCAGTTCAACCTCTTCTACGGGCATCTCTATTACTGCTACAGGGGCTGCCTCTACAGTTTTCAACAGCTTCCTCTTTCTCAGAGCATCTTCCGTAAGCTCGAAGATATCTGCTAGTGACATAGTGGTCTTCCACTGTGAAGCAATCTCGCTCGACAATCTTTCGTCTTTAAGTCCATCTATATACAGGCTGGACAACTTCCTTACCAGCCATGGATCACTTGGACTCATAGATGCAAATGCTTCTGCTGCTAGCACTCTGAGAGCCATTCCAAACTGTCTGTGCCCTTCACCGGGCTTCTGAACTCTTGCCTCTAGCTCAGATGCGGGATCCGCACCGGATGTGGAACCTAAAGCCCAAGAAGCTGTTTCCACTAATCCCTTGTACGTTCTTCCCCCGCTTAATTCAAAGCTTGTTAGGGCGGGATCACCAGGACCATCCCGCAGACACCATGACAAAGCTGCAAGGCACTCATCGCCTTCCCAACCATTATGTCTCATATCTGCTGAAAATCGTGTGAACCATTTCCTCCATGGAACGGAGCCATCATACTGCTTCATCTTGATAGCCTGCTTCTTTACAGGTGTCATTCCCGTTCTCAACGGTATATCAGCCTGACTCAAAGCATAATCCACTGCCTTAAAGTTCCCCACGTCATTCGGTACCGCATCAATCCCCAATCTTCTAATTGCTGGATTGCTCTGGAACACTGCCTCATCTTCCATTGACATATTTCCCCTATGTTGATAGGGTGTCCCACTCTGATTAGTACCTCCGGTCCTTGGTGTATACATGCTTCCTGGAGTTACATGACTGCCAGGTAATGGGGGAGGTGGTATATTGAACATAGGCCTCGCGTTCCCATAACAGTTATCCGGTCCCACATTGCCCCATCCCCCGTAGGAGGTGTTAGGCCCGGCCAGATTCCCTTGACCTGGAGGCCGAGCATTCATGTATGCTCCACCGGGCAAACCTGGTCTACCTACCGTAGACACATTTACCGGAACTGTAGGAACTTGCCTTGTCCCTGGAGCTGGAGTAGAATGAGCACCTGGAGCTGGAGCAGTGTTAACTGGTCCCACAGGAGGCTTATTCCCTGTAGCCTGAGCTACCGGAACGTCTCCTTTTACTCCCTTAGTGTCATTCTCCACACTCACTGATTCTGTTTCTTCAAGAAAGCAATCTAACTTCTCCTGAAACAGTTTTTCAACTCTACCACACAGTTCTAACATGAACTCCTCATTCTTATCAAACTTACTGCCATGCATGGATGAGTGTCCACTCACACTGGATAACATGTCAGCTGTATGTATCACCATGGAACTATCTAGATCCTCAGTGACAGGTGGTTTCACTACCTCCTCCACCGTATTGACTATAACTACTGAGGGCTCGTCGGCAGTCACAAAGGTCTCATCTCTAGACACCTCTTCCGCCTTTCCCACTGGGTCCCCAATTTCCTTCGTCCCTTTTGGTTCTAGTTTGTTCACCATGTGATTCTCAGCTTGTTGAGCTAGTGCTTCCAACTCTCCTAACTTACTATCCTGCTTCTTCAATAACTCATCATACTCTGCTACTTGTAACTGTCTTGCTAGAATCTCGGAACTAATTTCTTTATTCCGCACCACTAGCTTTTCTGTTTCAGACTTCAGTCTGACTTCAGTACCCTCAAGTAGACCCACATTGACAGAAATTTGTTCCAGATGTTTGATCTGAGCTGTATGTTCCCCAATGTTTCCCGACCTCTTTGCCAAAAAACTCTTTTCGAAAGCTTCCCTTTCTTCCTTCAACTTCCTGAGGGATTCTTCCTCTAGCCTTATCCCTTCCTTCATATGCTCATGCTCGTTTCTCAATCGGAGCGTCCTTATGTCCTCCAGGCTCAACCTTTCCCTGGGTTCATAAGGCGGAACCTCTAGACCAGGTATTGTCAACCTAAAAGGATCCGGGAACAGCTTATCTCCTCTGGAGATTCCATCTCCCCTGGAGATTACCTCAGCTGTCTCTTCCCCTTCCTCAGGAGTTTCCTCTAGGTCGTCTCTTTTGACAACCTCAACTCCTTCCTGACTAACTGGGACTACCACTCTAGTCCCTCCCACTGCTTCTACAGTGGGTACTGGTCTACGTTCCCATCTCACTGGTATATCTACTGTACCCTCCAGACTAGGTATACTAGAGTCACTATCTTCTCCAGCATCTTCCATGGTTACCTGTCCAAGCGTCACATCCTCCCGTGAGGTGTCCCCCACCTGGACAGGTCCCTCCATACCCCTATCTGGTTCTAGAGCTGGACGTTTTGCTGGAGGATCCCCTTGTGAATCCTCAGATCTCACCTCGTGGGCCTCCTCCTCTCCTCCATGTCCAATTTCCCTACTCTGATTGAAAGTATGTACCTTCTGCCTAGCATTAAACCTCACCCTAGATCGTAATCTAGGACGCATCCCCTCCCCTTGGTTAGTAACCGACGGGGGAGGTACCTCTGTATCTGACATATCTTCACCACACAAAAGCAACCTGTAATAGCTATCCTTGAAACCTACCAATTCTGGTTCAAACATATAAGAGCTTACCTCTCAATTTCAGATGGAAGAGTAACAAAAAATAAATGTAAATCAATACTTACCCAAAGTGGTCACGGCACCAGTGTAGCTGTTGGCTATTCTAAGATAGACATCTGCTATGAAAAACTCCAGATTCGAAAATAGGTTGTTCAGAAATTACACTTTATTCATTCTGACATACGGCTCGTAATCATACAGACGGATAGCAATAATCAAATAGGCTTCTGAACACCAGTGGTCATATGAACATACAGGAGGTATACGCTCACGGTCTAGTACACAATTCCCGAGTTCCAAGGCTCTCTTCCATCTTGGTTAACTCCACTTGGATCAGACTCCACAGAGGGAGTTCTGTACCCGGAGTTGTACACCAATGCGTCTATCTCCTCTAGTTCCCCCAGAGGGTGGAACAGAGAAAGACGCAGGGTGACCAAGGTGGAAGCAGCGACAGGACTAGGCCTAAAAGGTACAACAGAGTTCGGGGAAGCTCTGTTGTGGAGCAGTCAAGCTGGCCGAAGTGCGCAGCAAGACTGGGTCCTCGATTAGCAGAACCCCAGGTCTTATGTACTGGTCGTTATGTAATTCTCTCCATTACTCGTAAACACTTGAGTTCCCGAGGAACTCCGGGTAACCACGCGCCGGTGCATCCGAGCCGACACCGTCCCCGAGATATGTCGGGTGACACATGGCGGTCACGGCTCAATGCACATAACCAGGCCGCGCTCCACCATTCCTCAGGTGGGCTTATATAACCTTATACTCGGCAGTAGACAGGAGTGCGGCCTGGATACACGACAACACATATACCAAATATAACTCCAACTGGTTCCATAGAAATAGTACAGCGGCGACCCACTACATTATTAAGGATATCTTGTATGAGTTTCATGCCAATTTGCTTTATATTCTATACAACATGGTGGTGCAGTTTATTTTACACTCATGGGAACCATGGTCTGGAACTTCCTATTTCCATGGGGCCATTAAACAAGTTTAATACAATGCATGCATTAAACCTCTCCAAGTGGGCTCCTCCCCTATATTCAAGTGCTTGAAAGATTCCTTTGACATGGTTAGGAATAAAACCTGAAGCTTTAATCAAGGGAGCATGGTTGATGTTATTAATCAGAGAGCAATGCTAATTAAAACATGTTTTCCAGCTTTTCTACCAATCCATGATGAAATTCAGAAAGTAGTTCTATGGGCCTCACAAATTGAAGCAAATCAAAATTCAGACCATATTGATCGCAGAATGGGCTGCAATACCTCAGATTTGTGCAGGCACGATGGAATTGGATTTGGAAAGTAAAGCTAAAAACTGAAAAGATGGTTTTGCAATTGGGTGCAATGCAATTTCAATTACCAAAGAAGAATTTTGATTTTTTAGCAGTTCTTGAAACCATGCTTTAATTATGTTTTGAGAACCAATGTTAGTAACCGACAGAGTTTGTTTCAATTGGCTACATTGGAAATTTTCACATTTCATTTTAAACCAATCACTATTGGAATTATGGCGTACATGTGAATTTCTTGGTAAAGGTAAATATCAAAGTGCATGTGAGCTGCAGTTTTTCCACTTTCTAGCAGCTGTCTGACTTTAAGTGGAAGTCTGTGTGCCCAGGTGGTCTCACTGGTCAGGCACAGTCTGCAAGTCAATTGCCTCAGCCAAATGGGTTTTGTATGTTCAAAGCTCTTTGTCTTCTATCAGCAGTAGTACCAAAGAACTGCAAACAAATTGAAAGTCATAGCCAGCAGAAATAATGCCCTTTGTTCCTAGAAAAACAGATAAGAGTAAGGGTGATAGTTTGTTCAGCATTGGCTTGTTCGTCACTCCAGGAGCATCAATTATAGATAAATACAGATATTCATTTATGCAAATTCAGGATAATATGGTTGATGTAGGTCTTGGGCCTCAGACCTTTTATAGTCAATAAAAGATCTAATTTTGTCCTCTACTCTTCGGGGAATCAGGAAGGGGCAGGGCAAAAGAGGGAGTCGTTGTGTGTAGTTGACAATCACAGCAGAGATCTGACCTAAAGCATCAGTGTGTGTCCCTTGAGGTGTCTGGGTCTTAATGCTATCTGGAACCTGCTAGATCAATGATTCCGAGAGGGGCAGCACAAGCACAGCACAATATGCTGTAGTTGATTCTTTAACACCTGCATATTCCGTTAGTGCTAGATGCTATAGTGATATAATGCCAGATGACTTGTGTCTACCATGGGGTATTGCTATTTTAATGCATAAATGTATGAATTCATGTATGCAATTTTTATACAATGCAGCAGATCATATGTTCTACAATAAATAGCATTACATGGACTGTATCAATATGGCTAAAAGGTCACAGCTGTGAGAAATTGGGAGCAGAGAGGTTGGGCTAACAGGACCCCATATCTCATCAACATTATCCACCCAGTGCGTGCCCCTCAACATAGTAAGCTTCAAGCCTACCTCAGATTGATATTATGCTAGGCTACGTATTAGGGTTACAGCTAGTTAGAATGAGGAAGATTGTTATGGTAGAAGCTATCAATGATTAAGATGAGATCTCTTTAGGGTTGATGCTTCAGGAAACGTAAGGGGTTTCTGAAGCAGTACAAGGATATATTGGGAGAAGGTGATAGCCTGATACTATATTATCAGAACTAACTTGAAGCTGCATTCTCATTACACAAGCTTCGCCACAATCTAGCGGTGGTTGGGAATACTTAGAATAGTATTACAAATGTGATCTGTAGACTCTTGGTGATTAGGCTATGCTACTTTCATTAGCCTTGTGCAATTCCATGAATATTACTGAATAATGCAGTATTTGTGTTTGATATCATTAACTATTCTGGTGCAGTTAGAATTGGGTTGGCATGGGGGAATGTAGTATTTGTTATCCCCCTGTCTATCCGTAGTAGTTAAAGTCCTGCTCTAGTGCCCCATCAATTCTGCAGCTGCCATTAAAAGGATGACAAAAATGCCTTAAACACCATTTTACGATGAATGTAACAATTCAAATGTCACAATCTGATTGAGCGATGTTTCGACTCTAATGCAACAGCAGATCCCATACCACAAACAAAATGGAATCACCCAACTCACAGATCAGTATTAGACTGGTTTACAGTCACCAGGTGCTCTGTTTTGTATTTTCAAAGTATGATGCATTCAAGCTAAAATACATTAGATCTCAGAAACAGAGTAAAATATAAGAAAGTGGACCAACAATAACAAATTATGAAAGTTGATGATTGTGTACTTGGGCACATAAGACACCTCTGTGTTTAAAACTACAGGCTGTGTTGACATTGTGTAATATGATCCTATACACTGATAGTCTGACAGTAGTCAGTACAGACTAACAACTCATTAAGTATTGGCCTACCAATCTTAGTCTTTCCATTTCTATGAGTATAAGGTTAAGTTGTTAAATATCCTACTGAGAATCGTGACTGAACATAAAAATATATTTGATTTAAGCATCATGAGGAGAGAAATTGGATGTGATCATTTTAGATGTGAATCCCTCCCCACGCACACTCCCATCTTGTGTAAAGGCTGTTTGACCTTTGTCCTGCAGACACCTTCATGACCTGATTAGTTTCTTATTGACCTTTAAATCAATGATGCTGAGGCAATCCTTGTGAGTGGATTTTTTTGTCCTGCAGTTTCCACCCTCATCGCTGATTGCCTTCATCCATGTGTTTTATCGGTGACTGTTCTTACCTTTAAACCCCTTGCATCCTTATCTACAGCAGTCTTCCCATTCATAGCCATTCTCCTATTATATTGATTGACCCATTTTTCTTAACAAGACTTCCTCAATTTAAGTATTTTGCCTTCAGGATAGAGGTCTATGAAAAACCTACTCTAATATCAAATGATCTACTTTAGTATGAAATAAGCATGACGTAAGATGCTAGAATTTTCCACCTGATATGGGACCATTATATATTACTAGTCAGGAGTCATTGAAGAACATATTTCAAAACTAAAATATTTCAAAACTAAACAGGAATGATCAAAAGGCCAAACATCTTAAAGAATAAGCCATTCATCACCGAAGCTGGGCCTAGCTACAAGATTCCACATAACAAATGGGATTCTGCATGCAGGTGAATTTAACTTTATCCTTGCTAATCAGCTGTACCTGTTCACATTTAACACAACAATACACATGAGTGAGATACAACATTGATCTGAGAGTCCCACAAGGTTCTGCCTGGTGCATGGCGGGTCCCACACAGCCTCTGAGTACAGATGGCAGCACTAATCATGTCATTGTTGGGTAGCCCGGGTGATCGGGGCAGCCATGATGGGAAACCCTTTCCTGTACAGATTATCCCAGATTGGCTAGAGGTAGGGAGGAGGCAGTCAAGTGCATACCTATTCAGATCTGAAGTGCTTGGTATTAGCCCGCAAACAGGTGTAAAAATGCAATCTGCTTCATAAGTCATGGAAAGGTCATATGCTGGTAATATTATTTGACCCATTATGAGGGGTCTTCAGGTGTATTGGCGGTGCTTAACCAGGCCCCAATTAATGCATCATCCTGCTGGTGTGGGCAGTTCAATGATGGGGCTCCAAACAAGGACCTAGAGTTGTTGTTGGTATCTCAGCTGGGATGACCGAAATTGAACTCTGGTGATAATTAGGTAAAATAATTGTAAATATGCCTCGCACCAAAACATGTCCTTCTCTATTTCCTCAATCTGTGAGCTTTGCCTTATTCCCAATTATTAATAGGTCTGTGATATGGATTAATTGTTACATATAATTTCTTACTGATATATACATTAGCCGAATAGGCCCAAGGTGTGAACTGACGCTAGATAAAGCACGCAAGATGTGGTCATTCTCCATGGATTAAAGTTCAATGTAATGTTATTGGAATAGCTGCAGTTGTACTTTGCGTTCGTGGAAACCATTTTCTTGATACTTACTCTGAAGAGCCCTGTTGTGAATGATATACAAATTTATATTGAATTTGTGGAACTATTGACTGTTGTAATTACTCATACGCCTCTTTGGCTGCTGACTGAAAAGATTCGCTGTTATAATGTTCTTCAGCCAATAAAAATATTTAAACTTCAAACTTCAATGTATAATGTGTGCAATATATTTCACTTCTGAACATTAATATTAGGGAGATATTGACAGGTTAGACACAGAATATTGTAGGTGCAATATAATGATGGCTTAAAATTAAGGCCCTACCAATAGATGTGACATCTGTGTGGCATACCACTTTCAGGAATATGAGTCAAGATTAGCATGTTTTGGTTATTAACTTATATTGTGAGAATCAATAGTTCTCTGTGGCAGAGCAGCACAATCTCATAGGGTATCAAATAGACCCAGTTATCAGTGGAAGATTTTCTTAGATTTAACGTTTATTCTGAGACGTCAAACTGGAGCTAGTAGAAACTAGGCCAAAGCTGTTCTGCTTGTGAAGGACCCACTAGAGAAGCTCGCTGTCAGATGCAGTAAGTGATTAGACAATAACAATCAGTTCTGGGAAAGCTTAAATAGGAGGATGATCCAGACTCCCTATTATTGGTAGTTACCAATGTTTGTAATGAGGTTAGCTAGCTTTCAATACGTCCATCATAATTTGCCTTAATTCCAAAAGGTGTTTTGGAAAGTCTAGTCAATAGGGATGCTCCATATTATATTGAGGATTCTACACTATGCAGTGAGCGGAAATCAGTCCTTTGCAATATTATTTTGCCAGCATTAGGTGAATCAACATATCTGTAGTATGGAAAAGCGGTTAATTTTGTCTACTCACTCTGGCTGAATAATTTTAATCTGCAATAAGCTTACTACCTGATGAGCATGTTGTCTACACAGAATAGCTAAACAGTAATCTATTAGCTTCATGAAAGAGTAATGTACTGGGTTTGTCTGTATGGAGGGGACGGGAGGTTGAGTGCGGCCTTGACTGTGGAGCTGCTGCTGTGTGGGATTTGATGCTCCCCCTGGTGGCCATTCTGTGAATTCCTCATGACCGGCTAGATGTGTGTCTGTGTTTGAGTGGATGGGTTAGTAGATGTGTCTGTGGTTGAGTGGGTGGGTTAGTGATGTGGTCAGGACTTGGGATGTGAAGAGGCATGACTGGTATGGATGTAGCGCTGTAGATATACTACTACTCCTTGACTCTGCCAGATGAGGTAGTGCACAACTGGGCTGTGTGTAGGGGTGGAGGTACACGGAGTAAGGGGGTGAGGCCGGACGATCATTTTGTCACTAGATCCTCAATCTTGTGTTAGGTTCACCAACCTCCCACAAACTGCCACGACACAAGGTAATCCAACCCCAGCTTGTATGGCCTCTTCACACGAATGGCTGTCAGCTCCTTGTGTAATCCTTGACCCCCGCCTACCCACACTCATACTACAAAGGCTACTGTGTACAGTCTACACATTCACATCACAACGATACATGAGCTTAGTTCACACTGTTTGATTGATGACCTTAGTCAGGATGGCCTTTGAGGCAGATCTATTCGCTTTGATTGCATGAAACTTAGCATTTAAGCAAATCAACATTGCTAGTCATTCTTCAAGTACCTTTAAGTTCAGTTAATCCCATGGAAATATTATGAAAACGGTCATAATGAAATTTAAGTGGTGTCAAGTAGCATTTACTGGAATTAAAAGTGCTTAAAGTGTGACTTTGAGCAGTACATATTTAGCTTTAATGCTAACAGTCATGCAGGGTTTATTCTTTAATGCCTATGTAATAGCATTGAAAGGGAGACCTTGGACGACAGGTGGCTGGATTGGCAAGTGAATGAAATGATAAATGTTTCAATTGGAAAGCATTTGAGGAATATAATGAATCACACAGACATTGAGCCTGAAGGAGAGATAGACAGAGATGGAGGTGGGGAAGGGAGAAAATGTAGATGGCCCTAAGACGGGCACTGTCAGATGTAGACTAGATCTTTAGAATAAACACACAGGTCTGGGGTAGGGATTACCCCCTTGTCCCGCCTCACCACTTTGGTCCCATCCCCAGGGGGCTGAACCTGTGAGTGGTGGCCGACATGACACCCGGGGCAGGAGGTTGACGGCTGGGAGCTGGTTTGGAGCAAGCAGAGCTGGTTTGGAGCAAGCAGAGATCAATGAGGATGAGGGAAGTGAGGAGGGTTTGAGCTCTCTGAGAAAAGGGGGGAACATTCCAATAATATCAGATGTATGTGTAGAAGCGTTTGAACTAGGATACAGATCGGGAACATTACACATCTAATATTGAGTGTAGACAATATTAGTCAGGAGAACTGACGATGATGGAAATGTATCAATAGTGTAAAAGGGGGATAGCTATTTAAATTAAATAAAAGTCGGATAATAAGGCTAGAACCCATGGGCATTGGTGGAGGAGGATGTACAGTGCCCAGTACCTCCACAGTCTCCTCACCAGGAGCTAACCTTGCAGTCAGTCACCTCGTTATTGTTGGTAGACATTGTGAGTGCAGCTGTAAACCCGGGCCAGTTCAACATGAGATCGACCGACTGGACATAAATAGGTTACTCCTGTGGTCAGTGAGTTGTAAAGGAGTCGATTATGTCCTCTGCCAGCTGCTGGAATGGTGTCCATTTGTAGCCAAGGCTATGACAGATTGGCAGTAGGGAGGAGGTAGGGGTGAACTGGACACCATATCTCACCAACATTACCTATGCTCTGCCCTACCACATAGTTAGCCTCCACCCTACTTCATATACATTACCTACCCTCGCCCTACCACATAGTTAGCCTCCACCCTACTTCATATACATCAACTACTAGGCATTACATTGCATGTTGTGGTGTTAGCAGTTATGGGGAATGGCAAGGGACAGTTATGGTAGAATTTCTGGTTAAATATGAAGAGTTGAAATCTATTTGGGATTGATGCTAAAAGTGATCCATGTTTGATGCATTTCTAAATCAAATGCTTTGTGCAATTCACATGCGGGGCATTTGTACTTGTAGGCCACTACGAGATGCAATCCCCTCATTGAAAAAAACTAGGTAAAATCTCCAAAACAGAATTAATAATTTGAGCTGTTTCAGAATATCAGCCACCTAGCAGTATAAACATCCATAACTGCATATCTGAATACCATTCAACCCACCCGGTGGCATCATTTACCTATACATGGCCTCTATAGACAAATGTAGCAAGAAAGGGTGACTTTTTCCTGACAAAGGCACGTTTGGTTTTAGAAAAATCTGGATAACATTGTCTATAATGGCTATGTGTGCAAACATCTTATATTAGGAGATTCACAGGACAATTATCTTTCAGTATATGTAGTATATGTTAGAATGCAGGATTTTGAGGTTGTGTATTCGTCAGTCGTGCTTCAGAATTATTCAAAATCTTTTATTTTTCTGAAAAGTCATCCTTCCATGCTGCAATGATGTATAGACAGAGACTAATGAGGTGGTAACGCCAGGTCAGGTAGGGGCCCTGGGCCGGCAGGTATCCCTGGGAGACGGCAGGCACACTCAGCTCTATAGTGTAGTGATGGAGGAGTGACGTGATGTCATTTCCCGGTAGATCATGGTTGAAATTAGAGCACATAGAGCTATATGGTCAATTTTTCATTTACAAGAAAAGTAGAGTAGGATGTAACAGACGGCAGCTTTATGGTAAATGCAGAAATCGTACAATCAGCTCGGTAACCGAAGGTGTACCAAAGAATAGACCGAAATGTAGATACCATGTGATATTAAGTTAACAGCGTAACCTACACCTTCTCAACCTGAGCTCTAGCTAGTATGCCAAAGCAATGTACTTCTCACTGTGTCAGTCTGAATTAAGGAGATTGAAGGCAGACCCTGAGTGACAAAGACTGTGACAAAGTATTAGGACACAGGGAAATTTCTTTTCTTTTATCGATAATATCCAAAGATGTGATATATAGTCCTACTATAAGTCATGGTAATTATTTTGTCAACAATCCATGACTGGAACCAACCTGCCAACCTGACCCGTAAATAAGTAAAGCATACCCATACAAAGCCTGCACATTTAATACGGTATTGGTTACATACAGAGCCATAACAGCAACCACCTGTATCGTGCATCACAACAGTAACTACAGAGATGCTGCAGACACACACCTCTACGGGCGTCCTGGTAGGAAGCAGCCCTAACTAAATCCCACAGGTAAGGCTCCTTTATCATGCATATCCATTTGATGTACATACTTATTGCAAAGATTGAGTTAGAGGTTCTCATATCAAATGTGACATAACTGTAGCAGTTACATTATGAAAAGATCACTGGTCATTGCTGCACTATATGTATGTCATTTCTTGGGGGAATCCAGAAAAAAAACATGTATGTGAATAGTTTGTAAGAATTGAGAAATTAATTTAACATCGGCCAGAATTGTGTAAATTGAATTTTGGTAGTAGGTTGGTGTGAGAGCCGTTACCTAGTGTAATTGCTTGATTTGGTGATATTGATCTTATTGGCGTTAAAGCCACTTAGGTGCTATGATATGTTTTATTTAATGTTTTCCTTTTTTATTCCTGCAACAGGTGAGGACAGAACCACACCATGAGAAGACACATAACCCTTCAACTCTTGTTCATTTTCTTCTTGAGTGTTTATAAAGGTGAGTTTATAGTATGAAATCTACAATTTAAATTTACAAGTTTAACCCATAAAAGATATCAAATGCCGTAAGTCAGGTCTATTGAGGGCAAAAATGGTTGAATAGTTTTGTGGCCTACAAGTGCCAAATGTAGGCTGTCAAAACAACACCAAGATATTGATCAGTGCTCTGGGTAACAATGCACGGTAAACAATTCAACCGTCAACGATTAATAGACTGGAACCTTACATTAATAAAGTGTTTGGTGATAACATGTCACCAGAATTGTGGTTCATGAACTGAGACCTTGAATTATTTAATTAGTTGTAGCTTGTGCCCAGTTTTATGATCAATATTTTCTGAATATTCAATTTATGGTGTGAAGCTTGCTCTAGCAGCTTCAGCTTACATTGCAGGGAGGGGGATATGTTAACTATGGATAGCTCTGTTATATTAACATAATACGAATGCATGCTCTCCATGAATATGACCATAGTTGTCAAAATGGCGTTGAATATCCATTACTCACTCACTCCGACCTTGGTTAAAAGCCGACCTTGGTTAAAAGCTGAATGTGAGTTTGACAGGAAAAATTTGGCTTATAATAAAAGTGCTTGAAATCAGTTTTCACTATATTCTTATAGATTAAAATCTCGCCTATAAGGAGACTGGGAGTTTGGGAGTTAAAATTTGGCTTACAGCAAATAAAACGCCAAACAAAATTTGGCTTATAACCGAGGTTTTATGGTAGTAGGAATGCATAAGTGGTTTAGCTTGCAGAGCCCCTTCATGACAAAGTAGAAGACTGTATGGTTGTAAATCCTAAGGTGCAGTGTTCCAGCTCTGCATATTACATTGTTCACTTTATTTGCCAGCCTAGCAGACATACCGCAAAGCACAGATGCTAGGTAAATTGGTGTCTTGTAAAATATGTTTTATCTATCCTCCAAGACACTTTAAACAGAGTCAGGTGTTGTGACTTGGTCAGAGGTACCTTTAGCTGTGCCGTGGTAAGGTTAGATTAGGAGTGTCATTGATATCCAATTTATTTCGATTTCGATTATCACTATTTTGGTCTTGATTTTTCGATTATATCGATTTATTGCAATGCCAATCTGGTAGTTAAAACTTTCTTGAAAAAGAGCTATTATTTCTATACTCAGACCTAAATGTATAAGATGACCAGTTAATATCACTATAACAATAGGAATCTACCATTCAGACTACAGGTAATTCAATCAGAATTGGGCCAACAAAGGGTACCATTCTTCCACTGAATAATGAATCCAGTTCTAGTTTTGCAAAATTCTTTCAGATTTGGAAAGGTGAATTCCTGTTCTAATTGTACAAAAAGTGGTGTATCTATATAATGGTTTTATCGATGCAATAATTGGAATTCCGTAAATGTCGATGTATCAATTTGGGGGGTATCAATGACACTCCTAGGTTAGATGTTATACTAAACAGTGAGTGTTCCCTCATTTCCTCTCTTTCCCCTGTTTGCCTACACCCAGGCCCTGTGCTGAGTGAGTCGTCTTACTACTACTCCCTTATTAAGGCCTCTTGGGACAACGCTAAAATGTTCTGCGAAGAGATTGGCGGTTATCTCGCCAAATTCGATGATATGAATGAGTTAACATACATAACAAATGAAAGGTAAGACTTTGAGGTCTAAGTCAGAATCCTAAAGCGATGATAACTGTAATTGTAGTTTTATTGCATTTTGATATGAATTAAAATAAGGGATGCGTAATGGTGATGGAGCTTATTAGTGTGTGGAAATAGCCTTCATAGAGTCTAGACACGAGTTTAGATTCACGGTCACCCTTATCCTCCATCAATATACTATTATCATATGTTACTAACCGACTGTTACAATTTCTGCAGGACCAAGTGGGCACTGTCTTATGATCTACTGTGGTTTGGGCTGAGGAGCATTGATGGCTCCAACACACATTACCGTTGGTTGGATGGCACTGCTGTAGACCCCAGTCTGTGGTACCCTGGTATGCCCGGCAACTCCGGAGCCCACTGCGGCTACTTCCCCAGCGATAAAAACCTGATTGTAGATGGACACTGTTTTGTACCATTGCATTTCATCTGTGAGGTTGACCAAGGTATTTTATAGAAGATTCATTAAAAAATTCCTTATATTACAAATCCTACTTAACTGGTTCAAATAATATTACAATATTATATATTTAGGATGGGGCGCAATCATTTTTTTCCATGGTCAATATGAGCCTTATACAGTGTATACTTCAATGTCTTAGTAGGCTGAGTTTGCTATAGACTACACTAAAATTTGAGATCTTAGTTCTCACAACGTAAAGCTGCTCAACAAAAATCACACTAAGGCCACTCAAAAAAAATTAAATGGTTTCTCATCACCACGCGCATCACAGAAATCAGGTTTTGAGGAAAACTTTTCTTTTGTTGCTAAAAACTGAATACTGAGATAAAAATGGTAGAATATTTGCTCATTTGGTATCAAATTGAAGTAAATACTGCCAGTACTTTAGTAAAATAGACATAACTTACACTTTGCCCACTTTTAAAGGACAATGCATTCTTAACTAATAAATTGTGAATTTTGGTCATGAAAAATATATAATTTCCTATACATTTCTGCCCACAAGTCAAAAAAAAGGAAAAGAAAAAGTCTTCCTCATTATATTTATCATGATCAGTTCTTTGTGATGAGAAATCACTTTTTTTCTGAGCGGCCTAAGATACGGATGACTCCTCCAGGTTTATAAATGTTTGACTAAATGGAAACAATAATATGCTTTCAGGATCTGGTTTGGACATATCAGGAGCTAACAACCGTTCATGTTACATCACCAAAGGCATGATTCGTCCGGTCAATGACAGTGAAGTGCATGGTAAGTAATCAGAGTTGAGATGGATGCTCTGCAAAAGCTATTTTGTGTTTCTAGTTTTAACTAGATTTTTTAGGTTTGAAGGGTTTTTATTGCCAAATCACAAAAATAAAAAAAATAAAATAAAAAAAATGGAAATAGCTGCAATTTAAAAAGGGCTGTTACTGCTGCTGTGATTCTGTGACCGCAATATCTTTAATGAAGTCTATTTCTTCTATGTGGTAGCAATCATAGTGAAAGCTACATTCATAGTGCAAAATGATCACCAGTTAAATAAGATATGTACATATTATGTTTCTGAATAGAGGATAATTGAACACAGATTTAAATGGGTAAGGTTGCTAAAAGATATCGTTTCATTCAGTTTAGTTTGAGCGCTATTTAGAGATGCGGTTTCATGGTTAGATAAGTAGGTTACACACAACAATTGCCCCTGGTGGCCTAAAAAGGACTAGGACGTCCCACAGATCTTTATCATTTTGCAGGTCCGGCTTAAATTTTGCAGGCTCAGATACCTGAGGGCTATTTTCATAGCTACAAAGAAAAGGATAGAGCAAGGATTTATATTAAATAAATACAGCTTTCCTGTATATCCCTTCTGAAACATTGTAATATGTTCAATTTTGAGGAATGTCGTTCGAACTGTTTATGCAAAATGCTTTTCTCTCAAGAAACCTTAATAATAGTTTACAAGCTGTAAAAAAATTGACATGCAGCCCAGGATTCAGACATTACTGCATGTGAAGACAAATATTTACGTTCCTCTTCACATGTGAAGAGGGTGAGGGAAGGGAAGGATTCCTGCTACTTTAAACATTGAAGACATTTCTATGAGTAGAAACCCCTACCTCCAGGCACCAAGGGTCAGGTAATTGTATTGAAACTTCTCAACAAACTTGTTTGATCTCATCTAATATTCCTGTTCTAACCAGTCCCAGATGCAGGCTGTGCGCTAAGTGGGTCGTCTTACTACTATTCCCGAATTCTGGCCACATGGGACCACGCGAAACTCTACTGTGAGAAAATTGGTGGATATCTCGTCAAGTTTGACGACTTTGTTGAGATGGAAGAGGTATTGATGGGAAGGTGAGGATCTTTAGATGAAGCTGAATTTGCTTGTTAATCATGATAAATAGGGGTTGTGGGGGGGGAGTCTAGAGCCATTGTAACATACCGTAAATTCTCGCGTATAAGCCTAACTCGCGTATAAGCCGCACCCCTAACTTTGACAAATTATATAAGTCGCAGATGGGGTTTGAATATTGCGATTTTGGTACTGTAGTATACTAATAAAAACTCTCGTATAAGCCGCACCCTATATCGGCATGTTTGGTATCAAAAGAAAGCTGAGTCTGACTCGCGTAGAAGCCGCGGCTTCTACGCGAGAATTTACGGTACACATTTTTATTATTTTAGAGAAAAAGCTGGCCTATCCAACTGGAATTTCGGTGGTTAGAGGGTGGAGTTTTCACATGAAAGGGCTGATTGCATTAGAGGAATTATCTAAAATCAAAACTAAAAAGAATTTGGTTGGTTCTGTCAAGAAATAGTCATACTGATAGATGGTCATAGTACAGGGCTGGTCTCATGGAGAGTGTTTTAGTTGTCAGATATTTCTGAGGATGTGTTGTATCAATAGCTGTAGCCTTAGATAAATGATTATAACTACCTGTCACAATACCTGGGAGGGGCATATATGGAGGGGGTGATTATAACATTGTAGATCTACAAACATGTATATGTGGGTACCCATAATGAACATCACTCATCATCAGAGGAAAGGGGCGCACGAATGGGGGGCAGGTCAGAAAACAAGAGTGTACTTAAAGGGGACGGGGCTCACTCTAATACGTACATATAGCAACATGTCGGTCGGGGTCTATTTTCTGGAAAAAACATGTACATACTTTATGTAAGCCCCCATTATGACGATCCTGATCATTTATGATGGACATTTGACCTTGAGGGTGATAAACCCAACCACAGGACATTAAGGCTCCCTCCTCTCTGAGAGATGCCAATCCTTATTGTCCCCCCTTTCTCGACATGTTTAGTCATTGGCAGCTTTGACAAATCCTCCGGTATTAACTAGAGTGATCCTCCCTCCTTTCTGTACCCCCTTTGTCCTCTGTAACAAGTACAATAACTATTGCTTATTAAACAGGTCTCATTGGGTGCCGCCAGAACCCAGGCTGTGGATAGGTCTGAAGGACTATGATGGATCAAACACAGAGCACCTTTGGCTAGACGGCACTGCTCTAACAGACACTACTTTGTGGAAGTATGGACAGCCTGACTCTACTGTGGACAAATGCGGGCACTTATACAACGATCGAAACCTCATATTAGATGGAAACTGTGATGCACCATTCAGTTTCATATGTGAGGTGGAACGCGGTAAATGAGATAAATTCTACTGGAAATTCCCGCATATAACTTTCATCTCCCATATAACCTGTACCTGACTTTGGGGGAGAATCCTATAACCCCACCTGTGGTCTGAAGATTGTGCCTTTCGTACTATACAATACTTTTTTAAAACTTGAATTACCCACCCCTACACTTTCAGAATATTGTACAACCCAATCAAGAGTTTGGTTTGCATAAAACCCATGAGTAATACACTGGAATTCACAGTAGTACCAAGTTTGTATACTATAAAACTTTAGCTATTGGTCGATCCCTTGTATCAGAATTAATCTTTTAGAAAATGTACATATATCAAACAAAGTGCCGGATAAACAATAAATACACCTTCTTTTAGGATCTGAATTGGCCATATCAAGAGCAGACTTCCTGTCATGTTATATCACCAATGATATTTTCCGTCCTGTGAATGATGCTGAGGTGCATGGTAAGTAATCAGAGATGAAACAGTTTTCCTTGATTATTGGTGGCAGCAGGAGGTTCATCTCACCTCCAAGGAGCATTGTGAATCTTTTTTTGTCATTGAGTTTTGTTATCTTCCCTCACTAGTAGTACAGCATACATGAAACCTTAAACCCCCTATACATGTATAGAACCCTCAACTTATGGAATTGAGGTATCAAAGAATCGAGGGAACTTCAAATGATGTTCATTTCCCCTTTAAACATATTTAGATTGGTTTATCTAGGTATTTATAATGAACAATTGTCAGAATCTCGCTTCTTTTAACAATTTCTTTTTTTTCTTACAATCTTTAGACTGCAAGAGGTGGTATTCATAAAAGTATTCTATCAAACTCTGAATATCATACCATCGTGTTTAAGCGCCCCAGTGACCTGCACTTATTTAATACCCACACATAAATGCCACGGCACAGTAATAAGGGAATAATACATGGCTAAGTCAGCATGAGGGTTTGTTATCAAAGGCTATAGCATGAGGCAAAAGTGCTGTCTTAGCCATGTATTAATCCATTTAAACCACAAGTTTACCTTTTCCTTACCAGTATGATAATTTTCTATTTCCTTCCAAAGGCACTAGTTTCACGATGTTAACATAACTGTTCATCATGTAAACTTCAGCCTTCATGATGTAAACAAAGTCAGCCATCTTGTTTTTTATGTGTGATGTCATAGCAGTGTGGTTATCCAGTTCTAATGCATGCTGGTAATCCACTTTTGTAGTTCGCAAAGTGGATCACCGTGGTATAAACTAATATAATCTTGTTTGCCTTCATCTAATATAACATGTTCCCTTTTCTAACCAGTCCCAGATCCTGGTTGTACACTGAGTGGGTCATTTTACTACTACTCCCGCATTCTGGCTAGCTGGGACCATGCTAAACTCTACTGTGAGAAAATTGGCGGATATCTCATCAAGTTTGATGACGTTGTTGAGATGCAAAATGTGTTGAGGGGACGGTGAGCATTTTAAGATAGAGTTGAGGATTTGTTCCTGACTCAGTCTTTTCAATAAACTGTCTATGTCATGTCTTCGACCAACCCGGCAATTATTTAAAAAGCTGCAGTTACACTCATTGCTTCTTGTTACCACTTTCTTCACTTTAACAGTCAATTCCATTTCAATTTGTTATGAGTTTATAAATTCTGTCATTTCAAGAAATGTAGAAATAAAATACAATCATATTTGTTTCCGTTGAATCAAAGAAATAAACTTATAGACACTCATTATAACCATTACATTTCACAAAGATCCCAGTGGGAGCTGCAAGTTGACCTCAGACTGTGGATAGGTCTGAAGGACATTGACGGCACAAACACCATCTACCACTGGCTGGACGGAACCCCAATAACAGACACCACTATGTGGTACCCTGGTCAGCCTGATCACCCACCATCTTTGTGCGGCTACTTCAGTCAGGGTCAAAACCTCATCTCAGATGGAGCCTGCGTTACACCACTCAGCTTCATATGTGAAGTGGAACGAGGTAAGTGGGTTGTATATTAATGGCACTTGATTATTTTAGTTTGAATGTGTTAATATTTCCCAAGTCACAGGTTAAAAAACATGTGTTATTACAGGAGAAATAAATTAAATTATGATCAGTGGTCTGTTGATAACAGAATATCTAGTTAAGATATCCGTTCACATTATTTTAATCAATTAGGAATTAAACAGTTTACAAACGTTCAGTTATCAAAATATAGATAATCAACATCATTCTTTCCGGGTGTTTTCTCATATGTACCATGCAAAGTTCAGCCCTTACAGTAATACAACTTCTTTCAGGATCTGATGATGCCATATCAAACACAGACATACGTTCATGTTTTATCACCAATGACATATTCCGGCCTGTGAATGATGCTGAAGTGCATGGTAAGTTATCAGGGATGAAGCAGTTTCACGGATTAGATCCTCCTCGTTATTTATTTCTCCTTTAAACTCTTTAGATGATAAGAACTTATTTGAAATGATCCTATGTCTGTTGCTATGACCGTGTGATATCTTCTGTTTTGATATTATTACCAAGATGACACTGCCTACAACTGCCCCTAAGCACATAGCAGAGATACATTTGTTACAACTCTGACCAAGAAATAATAATGTAATTGATCAAATAAGCACAAGTCTTGAATAAGCTTAAATGAGGGTATTGAAACAAAAATTTGAGTCATATTTGTGTTTGAACAAAGTAAAGGTTTTGATAAAATGGAGGGTAAATGGTACTATTGAAATTAATAAGCACAGCTACGCGAACATTTTAGCCACTACGATGTGTTATTTGTTATAAAGGTGAGCTGCTCAGCTGTAATTGTAGTGAGCTGATCATATCCTGACGGAACTAGTCATAACACCTGAGGACATTTTACTTGTCACAGGAGGTTAATTTTATTTCTAAGGTTCCCTCCTGATTACATTGATTCAGTTTCTTTTATTTGTGAGGGAGTTCTCATATGTATCAATGAGCACATTTGGTTTGGTGGTGGGAAGGGGGGTTCTACTGGATACACATATTTCTAATGGCCTTTCAAGAAAGTTGAAATGTAGGCACACCGCCCAATGTCAACAAATCTCCTAATAAAAACCAATCATCAATTGGAAACTACTTGTTTGGTTTTCTGTGACACCTGTTCTACAATGTACATTCTAAATATTAATCATCTTTTGTGGCATTGTAATGTAATATTTCTCCCTTGTCTGACTAGTCCCAGATCCAGGCTGTTCACTGACTGAGTCTTCTTACTACTACCCCCGCTACAAGGCTACCTGGGATGTCGCTAAACAGGACTGTGAGAACATAGGGGGCTATCTGGCCAAGCTGGATGACTTTGTTGAGATGGAAAACATTGGAAAGGAGAGGCAAGCATCTGAAACAAATTAATTTGTGGAAATAACTGTGTATATCATGCTGAGAAACATGGACCTTTTGATTCAGGGGGGAAAAAGTAAAATTATTCACTAAAATTATTTGAATGTTATTGATGTACCTCTTCTTAACAGCCATCCTAAAAGGTCATTATATCATGAGGCAAAATTCTTTGACAAGGTAAAACTAGGAAAGATTATATATACACCAAATATGAGTGTCTAACATGGGTCTAAAGTTATTATATTTACTTCAACACAATTTTCAGTATAACTTAAGTGGAGAGAAAGGTTGTAGGGCGAAATGTTTTTTGAATATAGCACTACTTCTGTGGTGCAACGGAGCAGTGCAGGAATTATGCACTGGGGTTGTGAGTTCCATCCTTGTGCCAGCGATATTCGCATTAGGAACTCGTGTGTATAAGGGCCGCTATTTGCACGAGGAAACGGGGAGATAGGTGACCAACGAGATATGGGACAAGGTTACGGCGAGAAAGGGGACATGGCGAGAGAGGTGACATGAGCGAGGACGTGGCGAGAGAGGGGATATGCACAAGAATATAATGCACATTTCTTTATACATGTCAGCAAGTGACTGTGTAGTATGGTGGTGAGCAAGTCTGCCTCTCGTGCGGGGGGCCAGGGTTCAATTCCAGGGGGGGGAATTATTTTTATGATCCTATTACCAATGTGGCGATGAGAGAGGCGACATGATGATGAGAGAGGCGACGTGAGGATGAGAGAGGCGACGTGACGATGAGAGAGGCGTCATTGTTTTCACTTTATCTCCATAGATAAAGATAGAGATGCCGTCGCCTCTCTTGCCATTTCCTCATGTGGTTGCCTCTCTCGCCATTTCCTCGTGTGGTCGCCTCTCGCCAGTTCCTCCTGTGGTTGCCTCTCTCGCCATTTCCTAGTGCGAATAAGGGCTCTTATACGCACGAGCTCCTCGTGTGTATAGCGGCCGTTATACGCATGAGCTCCTCGTGCAGATATCATCGGCCCCATCCTTGTCACCTGTCACAATTTTACCTATTGCCGTATACATGCCAAATGCCCAAAATATGTAGCAATTTTCATGTTTGTAATGGTACCTTACCAAAAGAACTATTACAATTGCAGGTGGACCCAGTGGGTGCTGTATTTGGCCTTTCTGTGGGTAGGCCTGAAGGACGATGGTTCCAACACAAACTACCGATGGGTGGATGGCACTCCTCTAACTGATAACAGCTTGTGGGGCCCCCCAGACCCTAACAATGCTGCACACCTCTGTGCACTTTATGGACAAAGTACAAACTTGCTTTACGATGCGCCCTGTGAGACACCACACCACTTCATCTGTGAAGTGGAGCCAGGTAGACAAAATATATTTGAACATCATGATTTGTTAAGATATATGTGATCATAATTATAATTTACCTACTACAATATTTTTCCCTTCAAATATGATGATATATATAGACTTATTCCCTGCATATCACTTTTTACATTAAAACTCCACACTCACCCTAGTCTAATGTCTGTTCTCCTCCCATTGTATATAATACCACGCGAGGGTAGCTATCAAGCTTAAACTCTAGACAGGAGTTGGTTTCTGCCAAAAGGAAAAAAAAGAAAAGGAAAAAAAAGAAATTTGCAGGAGGTTTATTCCCTGTCAGGGGCTGTCATGCTGCCCCTCTGTGAGGAGGAACCGCACTGACTCCTTCTCGGTATACTGATT
Source organism: Harmothoe impar (assembly GCA_947462335.1). NCBI lineage: Eukaryota > Metazoa > Annelida > Polychaeta > Phyllodocida > Polynoidae > Harmothoe > Harmothoe impar. The sequence continues at coordinate 9,051,613 of OX381709.1, read as the reverse complement.
ACCTCTAGAGAGATTAATGACAGCCAATCTTTTCCTGCCATCGTATTGCCTTCCTTAGTCACTTTTTGGCAGAAGTTATTACATGATTATCTACTCATTGACAACCCTTTACAGAATCTCAATTGGCAATATCTAAATCTGACCTTCGCTCATGTTATGTGGCTAATGACCTGATCCGTCCTGTGAGAGGTGCTGAAACATATGGTAAGTTATCAAATATGGAACCTACTGCTGCTATGACTGAGGCACTGCATTACATTTTCTGTGTCTTTGTTATTTATGATGTACCAAAATTTGCTAGTTAAAAGGGATAAACAGATAAAGACAGGGTGCAACACTTATATATTTGGAATGTATATAGAGCCTCATAAGCAATTGAAAAGTGCATACTTTATTTTTCGCATTTCACATTATCTGGGTATGTTATATGGAGGATGCATCGGTTATTAATAATATTAAAATTTAGATAGGGCCTCAATACACTTTTGTCTTACTTTCAGATGAGGTAGTATGTCCCCGAAATAAGATGTATTTCAGTCCATCTATTGCAAGAAACTTCATGACATGGAATGAGGCAGATGCCTATTGTAAACTGGGAAATGGTAACCTAGCCAAGATAACTACTCTTGATGAACAGCTTATGGTTAATAGATTCAGGTAGGATATGTCTCTTTTTCGGAATAAAAAAACTTTTTTTAAGTCACCTCTTTTCAAGGAGAACTTTACTTTGCTTAAAAGGGCGCATAGGCTTTCCTATTTTTGAGCCGCATGCCAACCCCTCTATAGGGGTCACACAATATCTCACTGCCCCTCCTCCTGAGTTTGTGTACAGCCAATACTTTTTGAAGCTCTGTTCATATGCATATGAATCTCTGTTCATATGTAATATAGGGCATTATTGTATAATACAACAGGTGTAAAAGGAGTTGCATAGGTCAACTAATGAGAGCCTTGTATCCAGTTGTCATTTGCAGGACTTGAACACAGGACCTGAGAGACATGAATCTATAATAATACATTTAATATTGAAACTTCCTTTTGCTGATTTCTTTATCAACCTGTCAGAGAGGTCCAAGGATTAGCAGTTAACTACTGGATTGGAGGCAATGACATATCCTCAGAGGGTGACTACACCTGGGCAGATGGTGAACTCATCAATGGTGACGGTAGATGGCCTGGCTTTCTAACCGAACCGACTACTGATGCTGCCAAGGACTGTATAGCTACTGGTGGGGCTGTGGAATGGTATCTGCAGAACTGTGAGACAAAGTACCCAATACTCTGTGAGATTGATGTTGGTAAGCACATATTACAGCACTTCAACATTAATGGCAGCATGATTCCTCAACAGTCAGCCATGTTTGCAACTTCTACAGATAACCATAATGTGTCAATTGCTAAAATGTGAATTTAGTTCTCTAAGTGTCCTCAAGACCCTCTTTGCCATAACAATATGTCTAATGGCTGAAGTAATATTTTTTGTTTTGGAGTGGCCTTTAGAAGTGACTGTAACAATATGTTAGATTGAAAAAAATCTATCATATTGAATTAGCCTCTTCCTTAAAATCATCAAAATAAGAAGGCTTTACCAACTTTTCCTTAATTCTACTCATTGTTTTATAGACTTGGCACCAAACCAGCAGTCTTGTTATTGGGTAATTGGTAAGGCATTATGGACAGACCATCGCACACAATGTGCCAGTGCTGGAGGGAACCTGGCTAATATTAAGAATATCCGCCATTTTGAGCGAATGTTGAAAGTTGCTGGCAGGTGAGAATGTGTTGATTTGTTATCTATAGATTAAGTACAGACGGGATAGCAATACAATGTTGTTTATGCCTTAGGGATGATATCAGAGTATTAGTATATGTCTGATGCTCTTTTACAGCCATTTGATATAGTTTATGACTTTTGAAAAATGATGCAAATTATGTATCTTATTATCATTCACCATTTTATAGTCATGCATATATACAAATATCTAACAAACTATTGTTTCAGAATACAATATAAGATTGGTTGAATTTAACTAGATCTGGTTTTGTGTGGAAAATACTTAAAATATAAAAAGATCTTAGGAAGGTAATCTTGAAAAGGGGTGTGGACTTGCACACAATATCATGGGGTATTGGCACCCAGCCCAGCACCAGTGTCTACCCCTGCATTCCCAAAGACAACATTACAGACCAAAACTTATGAGATGATTAAAAAGCATGTTAATATTTGCACACTTAAACTGTCACAGTAGTCTGATATTTGGGATGTTTTGTAATTGCAGCCGCGAGGTTAATATAGGAATGACTGATGAGGTAAATTCCTGGGACATCCGGGGGACGGACAACTCAATTACCACATGGAGTAAATGGTATAAATGGCCGAATGGGATTCTTGAACCTGCTAGCACAAATGAACGATACATTGTGTTTTATCCCTATGGTCAATACTATGGGTTTCATGACATCCCGAATATTGCTTCATTCTATGGCCTCTGTGAAAAGCAAGGTGAGTTCAGTTATAGAGTATATCTGTTAGGATACATAAAACAATAGTTATATCTACATTGTATTCACATGTTGTTTAAGCAACTGACATAGTAATCATATAGAATGCTATTAATTGGTTTGGAGTCAGGGTATAGAGGAAAATTACTAACACATCCATATTTTATGTGCTCACTCACAAGTGAGAACAAGATATTAAGACAAAATATTATCAGATTCTTTTTCTCATGAGTGGTAATAAGTATTTTTTATGATACAGGCTCACAGACCTTTCTCAGAATTTCTTATTTTTCCAAAGTTTGCACCTATACCAAGTTTTTTTCTAATTTATCTTTTTTGTGCCTTAGTTTTTCAGTTCGGGGATGCAGATATTGTCCACACTGATGGTGGAATAACAGTCTCATGTCATGACCCCTGCTCCTTCCAAGATGGGAACACAACAAAGACCTGGACCTGTGCAGACATTGATGTGACAAGTGCAGCACAGGGCTGTATATGTGGAAGTGAGTATTTTCACGTTCTCATGATTGGGGAGTATGCCATCTGGCCACCACTGTGAGCCTGGGCTTTAATTTGTTGGCCCCGACTTAAGATTTTGCTTTTTACAAAGAGAAAATCAGAAATATTCCTGTTAAGGATATACTATAACATAAATAGAATGGATGTCAGGAACTTTCCTTGTCAAAGACATACAACATAGTGAATAGATACATTTATCTAGAGTGTTATGGGATTGCTTCTATGGGCCAAAGGGGCCCATATGAATAGAAGGTATTTTCTGAGAAAACTACAGGCCAAGACCTAGAATTAAGGGCCATTGGCTCCCAGGGCTAGTGCCTACCCATGGCAACCATGCTCTGACCTAGATTAATACCAGAACAATAGATTTTTTGACAGTTTTTGTCCTGGACACATGCACCAATTCTTTTCAATTCCTCCTTTTTCATAGTCATAGTTGTTATATATTCATTTTGAAGGCGGAGTTTGGACAATACTGGAACCATGGTTGGGCTACCTGAATGCGTCGGCATTACAAGACAATGATAACAACACTTGCATCTCCCCGGCAAGCACCAAGCAAATCATGACCCTATCCTCTAACATGACACGTTTTGGGTCTTTTGAAACTAAAGTTGTTTTTTCATCTGAGTATGAACATCTGACAATGGATATTACCTACGTGTTTACCTCCACAGACCTCAGCTCCCCCGGCACAACTTGTCATCTGTCAGGAACATTGTCAAAGTGCAAACACCTAGAGGGACCAAGGTTTGCCTGTGTGTGCAGTCAGCCTTGTCATGTGTATGTTAAGGTAGTTCAGCCCGTTCACAACATACAGTCATTTACCCTGTGTGAGGTCCAGTGATATAGGAGGGAGTCATTCAGTGACATCTGCATACACTGGTCATTAGTCTGACTTGTATCACAAACATTTTATTAAATGAGGCATCAGTTGAGCAAATCTTAAGCCAAGAAGTGTGATATAAGGCAGATAGTTGTATGTCGTTGACATTCTCAATACTAAATGTTCTTGCCCTCAGACAATTTATACTTTTTCTTTTAATCCTCTAAAATCTAGAAAGTCTGTAGAAATATTATGTAATAGCAAATTCACTATTGAGCAGAATACTGTTCTGACCGCAGAAAAGTTTAAAATGATAAATCAGGAAGTATGAAAAAAGAAACAATTATATAAGCATTTCAAACATGACTGACAGGGAAGTATATTTACCTGAATTAGCTCCTAACCCATCATTAACTACCAATCCAAATTCATAGATTTAAGATTATTATTGAGCATTGGGTCTTCTACCCTAAGGTAACTCTTTACTGATATTATCAACCATTTTTTTTCCACTAGGGAAGAGATATTGTTTTCAGCTTCAGTTTTCAACTTACTTAGACATTTGGGGTTTGATACACTAAAACAAAATGCTACTTCCTCCAGGATGTAATGACAATTCAATTTAGTAGCAGTGGTGACGGCTTTTAGCCTAGAACTGAGGTGTAGGTGAGAATAGTTAAGTGGTGAAGAAAGGTGAGAACAGAGGGGGGGTGTCTGAGTCGGGCACCATTTTCTTCTTTTAGGTCATTGAGAATACAATGGAAAACTGTAAAACAAAAAACAAAGAATTGAAATAAGCTTCTTCCACCTATCTCGGTAAACCCTCAACAAACTTCTGAGGAGGATTTTATGTATAGTCTACCAACACAGAGGTGGAAGGGATGGGATGGCAGGGGCATAGTGAATGTATTGGGTTGGGTTGGGGAGATGAGAGGGAGGAGGAATGAAGGTTAATAAAGCAACACAGGCCATAGGCCATAGCAACGCATAGCACCGGGGGAAGGAGTGTGTCAAAAACATATTTGCTGTAGGCTGCACTGCACGAGATTTGGGCTTTACGACATGTAATTTCCAAGTAAATTGGTGTAAATCTCTTTGGGATTCTGTGCAAAGGTGGTGCTTGAGATTAACACCAATTTACCTGGTCTTTACATTGATTGATATTTGCATATATTTTCAACTTCAGTAATTCTCAGGTAAAAATGGTGTAGATATATCTAATTCTTACTGTAAATCAGTGCACAGGTTGTGCTTGAGATTTACACCAATTTACCTGGTCTGTACATTAACTGATATTTACATGTATTTACGACTTATGTAATTCCCAGGTAAAAATGGTGTAAATTTAGTGAATTCTCACTGTAAACTAGTGTACAGATTGTGCTCAAAATTTACACCCAATCACCTGGTCTTCACATTGATTGATATTTACATGTATTTACCTCTTGTGCAATCGACAAGTAACACTATAGCATGTCCCTGGCCTCCCTTGACTTTTCGCCCGCCCCCTAGCTCCTTCGCCCGCGCCCTAGCTCCTTTCCCAACCCCTAGCTCATTCCCCCAACCCCTAGCTCCTCCCCCCACCACCCTAGCTCCTTCCCCGCCCCCTAGCTCCTTCCCCGCCCCCTAGCTCCTCCCCCCGCCTCCCTAGCTCCTTCCCCGCCCCCTAGCTCCTCCCCCCCGCCTCCCTAGCTCCTTCCCCCGCCTCCCTAGCTCCTTCCCCGCCCCCTAGCTCCTTCCCCGCCCCCTAGCTCCTCCCCCCCCGCCTCCCTAGCTCCTTCCCCCGCCCTAGCTCCTTCCCCGCCCCCTAGCTCCTTCCCCGCCTCCCTAGCTCCTTCCCCGCCCCCTAGCTCCTCCCCCCGCCCCCTAGCTCCTTCCCCCGCCCTAGCTCCTTCCCCGCCCCCTAGCTCCTCCCCCCCGCCTCCCTAGCTCCTTCCCCGCCCCCTAGCTCCTTCCCCGCCCCCTAGCTCCTTCCCCCGCCTCCCTAGCTCCTTCCCCCGCCCTAGCTCCTTCCCTTGCACCTTAGCTCCTTCCCTAACCACCCTAGCTTTTTACCCAGCCTACATATGTCATTCCCCAGCCTCCCCTCCCCCTATTCATGATATTGACTTGTAAAAAATTAATTAAATATTTTTAGAATTGGAAAAAGTGATATTCTGTTCTAGACATATTGACTAATCATGAAGTTATTACGAGTTGATTATTCTATGCTAGGTGGTCCATCAAATGTGGCTATTCTATGGGATCTTTCCTCCAATAGATATACTTGCCATCATGATATCGATTAACCTTGAGTGTGTTTTAGACAGGCGAGACAATGATTTCTTGCCTTCCCATTCTAATTAGTTAGAAATAGCCAGGATTAGCCATTGCTGCATTCAAGAGGCCTCACATATGGCCACATATATGTGTGAATGCTGTGTGCACGTTGTATTTTCACCCCCCCCCCCCCCCCCCCCCCATCCACCCTCACAAACATGCACCTCTCACTGTGCCCGCATCCTTGAGCGAATGCTGTCACCACAGTGCAGCAGGTATAACAAAAGACTTAAGAGGTGCGACTTTAGTAGCAGCAACTCTTGCCCAGACACTCTGTCTACCTGCACACAGTTAAACAACGGTTTGTGTATGACCTACATACATACAACAGCCAACGGGGACGCTTCAGTAGCAGCAAATCACTATTTTGAAGCAGTCAGCAGTTGGAAACGGATGGAGGCACATGTGCAGTCCCTGGTGTAGCCCTATATCAGGTGAGTATATAGGCATTGATGTTATGGTCAACACATTCTAATAATATACAAATTGAAAGATATCCAATTGTACAAGAACAGTTAATTACTGATTGTATATGGAAATTAGAGCTTTGCACATATGATATATTCCCTGCTTCTGATTTAAACTAAATGGTAATAACTGATTCATTTGCTTTATTCTTTTACAGAACTGCACAACTGCACCAACATCCAGGAGGCGTTTAGTAACCAACCCCTGTCCCCAGGGGGTGGACCTCTGTCCCTGGAGGCGGACCCCTGCCTTCATATAATATGTATTTTCTTTGACCCTGGGGCAGCCCCGGCCTCCGGAGACCGGCCCCGGCCTCCAGAGACCGGCCCCGGCCTCCAGAGACCGGCCCCGGCCTCCAGGGGGCGGCCCCGGCCTCCAGGGGGCGGCCCCGGCCTCCAGGGGGCGGCCCCGGCCTCCAGGGGGCGGCCCCGGCCTCCAGGGGCCGGCCCCTGCCTCCAGGGGGCAGCCCCGGCCTCCAGGGGAAGCCCAGGTCTCCGTGAGAATTAAAAGATGAAACTGATGAATGAATACCTGCCATAAATAATGATTACTGAGTATACCAAATGTATCAATAAACATACCCAAAACCCATGCAAATTGATGATATATCCAATAACCCATATGAATAGTTTACTGTATCACCTTTGTTATGGATTTACAATGGTGTAAAGTCGGAGCTTGAAGGGCTTTGTTATAGATCTACAATGATGTAAATTGGGGCTTGTACGACTTTGTTATGGTGTAAAGTCGGGGCTTGTAGGCCTTTGTCATGAATTCACTATGGTGTAAACTCGGGGCTTGTAGAGCTTTGTTATGGCTTTACAATTATGTAAATATGGGGCTTGTAGGCCTTTGTTATGGTTTTAACATGGTGTTAGTTTGGGGCTTGTAGGGCGTTGTTATGGCTTTACAATTATGTAAATATGGGGCTTGTAGGCCTTTGTTATGGATTTACAATGGTGTAATTTTGGGGCTTGTAGGGCTTTGTTATGGATTTACAAATGTGTAAAGACGAGAATTACAGACATTTGTAGGCTTTTAAAGTATGTGTCAATACAGCCATTACGAACTTTGATCTGGGTGTAAAGCGTATACAAAAAGCCATCTTGATCAGCTTTACATTTGAGGTAAATTTTGTTGTAAATGTCTGTACTTGTCAGTAAAATCGGCTATTACATCAGATGTAAAACCATTGTAAATCCCAAAACTCGTGCAGTGCTGAATCTGTAAACAGAACATTTACTAAGCTTTGCACACTGGGATTAGAAATTAACGCCCAGTGATAGGGAGGGGGGATCAAACCTACATAGAGTCCATTCAATTTGCCATATTCACAAGTCATTCCAGTGATGTACTCAACATTTTAGGGGTGAAGATTCAGTTTGTAATACTTTAAATCATCATTTAAATATCATTCAAAGCTTATCATTAGTGTGGGAGGGGGGTTGACCAGAACACAATGTTTTGTCTAGTAGTGCATGTATTCTTTTTAGATCTGTGACATGACTATCTTCAAATCAGAAGTATGAGGTTTTCACAATGTAGCACAGAGTTCAACATGATTCACCCGTATTTTCTATAAGTAGTATTAGATTTTGGAGTATGCTGTGACCCCGCTTTTTGATTATCATGGAAAATAAAAGTAACTTTAGCATTTTTGTGAGCAAGCTATGACCTTCCTTTTGATTCCATACTTACAATGTGTGTTATACCACATGAGATAATCTCTTGATATATGAATCATGTTTATAGCAACACTTAGGTCCCCCAAAACAAAACTTATTTCTCATCAATGTGTGTGTCACCAAAATAGCGTTATAATACTATTGGCATAGTATTCCCCTACAGGCTGCCACTGAAAAGCATGCCTACAATAATTATTCACTATAGTAGGCAGCCATCTCCTATGTCCTTTGATATTCTTACTAAATTGGCAGGTTGTTTTTTTGCATATTCATTTGTGTTAGTTCTAATTTATCATAGAAATTTCCAGGGTGAACAAAGTGTTGTGGTTGGAAGATAATTTGTATAATCTTACATTGGCTGTGTGAAAGACATACTTTGTATAATCTTACATTGACTGTGTGAAAGACATACTTTGTATAATCTTACATTGACTGTGTGAAAGACATACTTTGTATAATTTTACATTGACTGAAAAACAAGAGTTTAAATATTATGTATTTCCCTATATATTATGTATTTAAGAGTTTAAATATTATGTATTTGTGACACTACTTTGTTCAATGAGATGTTGCATACCATATTGTAACCCAACACAATATTCAGGATAAATTCATTTAATTACAATGCATCATTATGACTGGCCGATAGTAATCACTGAAAATGGAAGCACTGTATACATGTTTTAGCAAAAAAGGGCATAAATACCTAAAATAACCCATAAAAGCCTAAGTAACAAATCAAAGGTAAAAGTAACAAATCAACTAAATGAGAAATCTGGCATCTTTAGTAAAGAAGATTCAGTTTGCAAAACTTTAAATCATCATTTGAATATCATTAGTGTGGGAGGGGGGTTGATCAAAACGCAAGGTTTTGTCTAGAAGTGCATATATATTTTTTAGATCTGTGACACGACTATCTTTGAATCAGAAGTATGAGGTTTTCACAATGTAGCACAGAGTTCAACATGATTCACCCGTATTTTCTATATGTAGTATTAGATTTCAGAGTATGCTGTGACCCCGCCTTTTGATTATCATGTTGGACAATAAAAGTAACTTTAAATAGCATTTTTGTGAGCAAGCTATGACCTTCCTTTTGATTCCATACTTACAATGTGTGTTATACCGCATGAGATAATCTCTTGATATATGAATCATGTTTTTAGCAACACTTAGGCCCCCCAAAACAAAACTTATTTCTCATCAATGTGTGTGTCACCGAAATAGTGTTACGATACTATTGGCATAGTATTCCCCTACAGGCCGCCACTGAAAAGCATGCCTACGATAATTATTCACTAAAGTTCGCAGCCATCTCCTATGTCCTATGATATTCTTACTAAATTGGCAGGTTGTTTTTTTGCATATTCATGTGTGTTAGTTCTAATTTATCATAGAAATTTCCAGGGTGAACAAAGTGTTGTGGTTGGAAGATAATTTGTATAATCTTACATTGACTGTGTGAAAGACATACTTTGTATAATCTTACATTGACTGTGTGAAAGACATACTTTGTATAATCTTACATTGACTGTGTGAAAGACATACTTTGTATAATCTTACATTGACTGTGTGAAAGACATACTTTGTATAATCTTACATTGACTGCGAAAAACAAGAGCTTAAACATTATGTATTTCCCTATATATTATGTATTTAAGAGTTTAAATATTATGTATTTGTGACACTACTTTGTTCAATGAGATGTTGCATTCCATATTGTAACCCAACACAATATTCAGCATAAATTCATTTAATTACAATGCGTCATTATGACTGGCCGATAGTAATCACTGAAAATGGAAGCACTGTATACATGTTTTAGCAAAAATGGGCATAAATACCTTAAACAACCCATAAAAGCCTAAGTAACAAATCAAAGGTAAAAGTAAGAAATCAAATAAATGAGAAATTTGGCATCTTTAGTAAAGCATTATACATCATTTTTACTAAAAAATACAACCTTTGAAGATTTTTTTCCCACCTGTAAATAAACGAACAACCCCGCTGCACTTTACTTCATGAGTTAATCATTGATTCCCATATTTTATCAGGTATTTTTATAGAGAAGATATTTCTAGTTCTGTATTTCACAAATGATGACGGGCCTGGAAGCAAGGCTGAAAATAGAAATGGGAACAGGGTCATTTCTTGGCCATGTCTCAGAGCTGGTAAGTCCAATGTTAGGGTTTCGGTCAAACTGATGTCTGTATTACTCACATAAATTATTGTCTGCCACCCTCCCTCTCTCCCCTGTCTGTCTCTTTGCTTGAATTGCATCTCCTCATGAACTGTCTCTTCTTATGCACTGTCTCTTCATATTAACTGTCACTCCCCATGTCACCTATCCATCAGAAGTTATCATATATACCTCAGTATGCATACATTTGGGATGTAAAGCAATGAAGGGATTGAAACACTTGAAGATGAGATACAGTTTCCTCTCAAATAACTATCTAAGAAAGTGCATACGGCTTGACCTATTTGAGTTTATAACGTTTCTTTATTCCACAAAGTGATATTCTAAAGCATGAATTTCCACCATTTACTTTAAACTTCAGAGAACCCAACATAAACATCAAACACATGTGTTAACAGGAAATATACTTAGTCTCAGCTTCTAAATCCCTACTTATAATTTAGAGGTAACTCGTGCTGCATCAGTGACCACACATTGGAGGCTGGACAGGTCGTGTAATATGCATAAGGTTTACTTCCATGTGTCCTTGTGAAAGGGTGTATGGACATCGATATGAAAATGTGGCATATTTAATGTGTATAGTTTAGCATACCACATAAACATCCCTGGATGTGGAAGGCATCCATCATTGCCTTTCACATTACATTTTCAATATCCTTCTGGTATAGATGAATGCAATTATTCTTTGTGTATCTTTTGTGACTATCGATAGACTGAAAAGTACAGCCTTGTAATAAACTAACGACCACATATTGCACATCATGATATATCTTTTCAAGATAAATGAATGTAGTGTCTATCAACCAGAGTTTGCATTCATGCAAGATGCCGACCCTTCAGCTAAAAGGAGGCTAAGGAGATAACCGATAGAGTTCTACTTTACCTACACATATCAGAGTAGCACAACTTTCTACTTGCAAGTGTCACAATTACCCTATAGCCACCGAGAAGTTTCTTAGTGATTAAAGTGTTACCTTATAGCAGTATACAAGATCTTGCCTAGTGATAAGAGGAAGGCAGGTTGTATTATAGTGTCACCTTATAGCAGTGATGAATGATGGCACAGACACAGGACATGTTCATACAGCCCACAGCCTCAGCTGTAGGGAGTTAACCGTAAGCTGCCAATTCTGTCCTCTTCTATATGCAGCTCATAGTGGATGATGTGTGGGGTGTGTAGAATGCAGATCTACCCGGACCCCTAATCCTATATTCTACAGTGATGTATAGCCATGGAGGCAGGACAACTGCCCCTGTACAAGAAACTGCCGCAAGTTGTGAGCCCTTGCTTTGAAACTGGATTACAACTGTAGGGGGTTAGAAAAAAGCTGCCATTTCCTTGCTCCACTGTATGAAGCCTTTAATGGATGAGGTGTGGACTGTATGGGTAGGGATGGATAGAATGCAGCTCAACCCCGACACCTAATCCCATATTCAACGCAGTGATGTATAGCCATGTGGCCGGGCAATAACCACTAGGAACTGACGCAACTTGTGAGGCCTTGCTTTGAAACAGGATTACAGCTCGTAATATATTCTAGTATCTAGGAATGCAGAATGTATTGGATAAACCTTTAGAACCCTATAGAATATAAAGTAGTGCAGAGCACTGACTTCTATAGTCTCAGAAATGTACAAATTGGATTTTGAAATAATAAATGTTCTTTATGATGAGAGCACAAAGCCACTTGCCCTGGGTGATATATTGTTGGACGCAGGGTGAACACCCTTTACCTAATCTGAAGTATCCATTCTGCATCCATATAGTAAGATTACTAGGTAATACTTTTCTTATAGCTATGGCTATCTGTTCAAGGCTCAATGCTACTTCACGTTCAAACTAAAATGATTGAGACTGATCCATATCTATGAATACTATATCCTCTTACTAAAAGTCTGAGTATATAACTCAATGGACACCCATACTTCCATAGATGTCTTAGATAAGCAGTATTAAAGTTGGGTCTGAGATGTTGAAGTAGCTCGCAGAGACTAGGGTCTTTCATGAGGGAGCAGCCATCATGTACAATAGGGGGGTTGATGCATAAGGGGAAAGCGGCTACAAAATTGTTGATAAGATGAAACTGAATACATTTGTACACCCTCAGGATGTGGACCCAAATATCATCACCTAATTCTGGCCACTCAAAAAAAAACCTGCTCTTCACCAAGAGTGAAAAATATGACGAGCTTTTATTTTACTCAGTGGCAAGCCTACAATATTAAGGATGATATATGCTTTATTCGACCAAAATCCAAAGAGGGGGCCCAAGAAAGTGCATTTCAGGTTAATAAAAGAACAAGATATGTGATGGGAATATTGAGCTATTTTATTGATACGATACATTTGGAACGTTTTGATAAATATTTTAAACTTGTGCACGATAGGGTCGTAGGAAACCAGTTAGTCGTACAAAGAGTTATGTGAGAACAGACAAAATCATGGCAAATCAGCTAAATTATAACCTCAACAGCAGCAGCAGCAGGCAGTAATTTTCCAACTCAATAATTTTCAACACCAGCACCCTAACCATAGTGTGTTGTTTAATAATTACCGATGTAACCGTTCTGGTGAGAACAATAACCCAAGGCAGGTGCACCAATACACTGCTAATTAGATCCAAGCAGTAAATGAAATGTTAATGATAGCTTCCTGCTCCACTACAAATTACCTGCACCTGCTTGGCAGTAAAACCTCAACTCAAAGCTTCACCCACTACAGCCCCCCCCCACCTGCAACCACTGCAGCTCTGCTGTTACTTCTACAACCCCTATTCATGAACCCAATGGCTGACTGTTACCAGCGGAAGTCCTCCACCCTGACCTCACCCTCACCCCACACTGCATCCTGATTGGTTCATTGACTGCTGGGATCTCCACCAGGTGGGGCTACAGCTAGTGGTGCTGAAGGTGCTATAGGTCTCTCCAACAGGTAACAGTACATATTCCTCGCAAGTATAGTGATTAAATTCAAATTTACAATATACCCTTTTGTTGCCATGAGTTAATGTGTATTTCACATGTTACGGTATTTGTAACCATAAGGCCAGCGTAAGAGATTAAATTTCCATGGTCAGGATAATTTATCAACGCAGTCGAGATCATGCATGCACTGCAGGGTATTTTGTAGCAGCCAGCTGGCTGATTACTCGGCATTTGATGTACAAAGAGGCTTGATACGTTACCCAGTCCTTACAGGGACTCTGACACAATCAATATCTATTTATAAAATATGTAAATATTATGGTATGGGCATATGGAAAAAACACAAGTATAACGATAATATGAGAAAACATGCTGTGACACATTTCCCTGTTTTGCTGCATAGGTCTATATTGTTGCTGTATGGCGGTCAGGAATTCCTTCAGAGGAGGTATATACTGTGTCCCGCTGAGGCTCAGACAGCAAGGTTTAGCAATAAGCCACTTTTCTCCTTCCTCTTCTAAACATGCCTTGTTATGGACGAGGTGTGAGTTGTGTTGAAGGCAGCGTCTAGATGGTCTACTTAATCCCACAGTCTGTGCAGTTATTCATAGCCATGGTCTGTGTACTGATTTATAGCCTCAGGATGGTGCTTTTTAACAGCAGGGAGGGAGTGGGGGGTTCTGCATGAGCGAACACCCCACCCTGACAAACCCCATTATGTGAAGTTTGAGAATAAGGCTACTCATGTGTATCAAAGAAATCAGGGTTTGAGGATGTTTTCTTCTTTTGATTATCTTTTTATGAAAACATGATAAAGATGGACAAATATTGCCATACTTGGTATCAAATTAATGCTAATACTGCCAGTAATACAATGGGATAGACATGAACTAAAGTTTCCCGCTTTTAAAGATCCATAAATTCCTAACCACTAGAATGTGGATTTCGGTCAAGTAAAGCATATATATCATCCTTTATATTGTAGGCTAGCCCCTGAGTAAAAAGAAGCTCTCGTCATATTTTTCACTCTTGGTGATAAGAAGCCTCTTTTTTTGAGTGGCCAGAAATACATTTGGGTCCACATCCTGAGGGTGTCCAAATGTATTGTCAGTTTGCTCCTATAAAGAATTTTGTACCCACTTTCCCCTTCTGCATCAACCCCCTCCCTATTGAACAAAATGACTGCTCCCTTATATAATACCTAAGTCTCCGCGAGCTACTTCCACATCTTAGACCCACCTTTGAAACTGGCTTTTCTAAGACATCTATGGAAGTAGGGTGTCCATTGAGTAATATACTCAGAATTTCAGTAAGAGGATGTAATATTCATAGATATGGATCATTATTAATCATTTTAGTTTGAACGTGAAGTAGCATTGAGCTTTGTATGGAAAGCCATAGCTATAAGAAATGCATTACCCAGTAATCTGACTATATGGATGCATAACGGATACCAATGAGCACCCTGCGTCCAACAATATATCACCCAAGGGTGGTGTCTTTGTGCTCTTATCATAAAGAACATTTATCATTTCAAAATGCAGATTGTACATTTCTGAGACCTATAGAAGTCAGTGCTCTGCACTACTTTATATTCTATAGGGTTCTAACGGTTGATCCAGTACATTCTGCATTCCTGACCTGAATACTAGAATATATTACAAGTTGTAATCCTGTTTCAAAGCAAGGCCTCGCAAGTTGTGGCAGTTCCTTGTGGCTATTGCCCGGCCACATGGCTATACATCACTGTGTCGCATATGGGATTAGGTGTCCGGGTAGAGCTGCATTCTATCCATCCCTAGCCATACAGTCCACACCTCATCCATTAAAAGCGTCATATAGTGGAGTAAGGAAATTACAGCCTTTTTCTAACCCCCTACATACTGCTATAAGGTAACACTATAATCACTAAGAAACTTCTAGGCGGCTATAGGGTAATTGTGACACTTGCAAGTAGAAAGTTGTGCTACCCTGACTCTGATATGTGTATGTAAAGTAGAACTCTATCGGTTATCTCTGAAAGATAGCCTCCTCTTGGCTCTTGAATGAAAAACCTACTGTATATTAGAAATTCTTCAGCCAACAAATTCATTGCAGATGATATTTTCATGGCAGCGATTCTTGTGTCCCTATCACAAAATAGGCTCATATGTAACTGGTTAGCATCACATTTAATTGAATGAAAATTTTGGAATCCAAATTGCTGGTGGCTGGTGCAGGTAGGTCTGGCAGGCAGGTCCGGCATTGTACTAGTCTGTAGTGAGGGAGAGTCTTACTGCTAAGAGATCACTGGCACAATGAACACACCTGCCTCATGTATTAGTCTCCATTTAATTCTAAAAGGGCTGCAAAGTGCTTTAATGCTATGCCCTTTGTCGTCCTGATACATGAATGCAGTCCTGGTATTAACAAGTCAGTGCTGGATTCAAGCATCATACTAATCCTACCAGATACCTGAAGGGTTTGCATCTTGCATGAATGCAAACTTTGGTTAATATACATTACATTCATTTATCTTTAAAAAGATATATCAAGATATGCAATATGTGGTCGTTAGTTCATTACAAGGCTGTCAAGGATATTGAAAATCAAGGGATATTTACGTGGTATGCTTAACCATACACATTAAATATGCCACATTTTGACATCTATGTCCACACACCCTGTCACAAGGAGTCATGACAGAGACCCTTATGTATATTACACGACCTGTACAGCCTCCAATGTGTGGTAACTGATGCAGCACGAGTTACCTCTAAATTATAAGTAGGAATTTAGATGCTGAGACTAAGTATACTTCCTGTTAACACATTCGTTTGATGTTTTTGTTGGGTTCTCTGAAGTTCAAAGTAAATGGTGGAAATTCATACTTTAGAATATCACTTTGTGGAATAAAGAAACGTTATAAACTCAAATAGGTCAAGCAGTATGCACTTCCTTAGATACTTATTTCAGAAGAAACTGTACCTCATCTTCAAGTGTTTCAATCCTTTCATTGCTTTGCATACCAAATGTATGCATACTGAGTTATAGCTTGTGATGACTAGGTGACATGGGCAGTGACAGTCTATAAGAACAGACAGTACATAGGAAGAGACAGTTCATGGGGAGATACAGTCCATGCAAAGATACTATGCATAAGAACAGACAGACAGGGCAGAGAGGGAGGGTGGCAGAAAATGGTTTACAAAGTGAGTAATACAGACATCAGTTTGACCTAAACCCTAACATTGGACTAACCTTCAATGTTTTCATTGTTTATTACAATGCCTCTAACTTACAGCACTAGTAATTCTGTAAATTTCCAGTGTAGTTGTAATTATAAGCCAGAGGCATAGGACACAAATCATTTGGGCCCACTTTAACAAGTTCTATGCATACCGCTTTTATGAAAAGCAAATCATTGCATTAGTCAGGCAGTGCATATGACAACCAATTACCAGTGTATCTCTCTCAGATTATAACCTCCAATAGGCACAGACAGGCACTCCTCATGCTACCTAATAAGGGATTAATACTCTGTTATCATTGCTCTACTACCCAGATGCACTCACACAATGGTTATTTAAGCCTGTGAACGTTGAGCATGAGAGTCTGATTTAAGACTTGCGTTACTGCCGGCTGAGAGCACAAGAGTCTCCCTAAAGAAGCTGAGGCGAGTGGGCGTAGATTAAATCTTCTTTTGAAATTTGTTAAAACTAAACTTCTGTCAGATATAACTCCAGCATCAGGTTTCTGGCTTATTTAGGAATTATTCATGTCTCCTACAGGAGTTTATTGAACACATCTGATACCAGACTTAACTAAATGAGGCATCAAGGGTAGAGCCTTCCTTCATAATCATGGAGGATGTTTTGTGAAAGACATCACACATTAGAAATTGAAATATACAAATCTGTGTAAATTCCTCACTATATGATTGCTGCAAACAGGATTGCTACTGAGACAACTTCATATAAGTTTTAATTATATTATTTTTTCAATAGAAAACATGAATGCCCTGAGTACAAGTCAACCTTTCTATTCATATTTCATAATTATATTGGAGAACTGCTAAATAACTATCTAGATTTGTCTTCAGAAATCCCTGATAGTAACTGGATTCACACCAGGAAACAATAATCATTGTGTTTACAAGTGAGGGCGCAAACAGATTACATCTGTTTGCTAGCCCTCACTTGTTTGAGAAGATACTGGATTTAATATTTATGCAGGGTTGTGGTTGGAAACATTTATTTGTTGCAGGTCTGATATTTGAGCACCCCCCAAACACACTACCTAATGATACCTGGATTTGATATTGGTGCGGGCATTTATTTCTTGAAGATCTATAATTAAGAACAGGGGTTTTGTTGACTTGAAAACATAACAAATTTATTGACTTGAGTAAGGATTGTTATCGGAGAGTGATTTTAATTTTTCTGGTCGGCCTAAACTCAATAGTCTAGGCCTTAAAAAAAATTAGCTGTCTGCCCTCTCAGGTATCAATTACCTTGAAGGGGAAGCAACTATGGAAATTGGATGGCTTTACAAAGCCATCCTGGTAAGTAGTAAGTCAATGCATGGTATGCAAGAGACTATAAAGTCGAGGACGGCTATGTATGTGGGCGGTGAGGCACCAGGTAAGTAACCAAACTGACACTGCTTGCCTTTCTTATTGATAACAAAAACCCACAGGAGAGGTGTAAAAAGCAGTGCGTCAACTAAATGACTGATTTTCAGTTAACTCTGACACTAACCAACTGTTCTTGTCTATCGTAGCAGTGCAGTAGAGAAAATGGTGGATTTTGATACTAAATGTAGGGCCAACATATGAATTGTTAGGTATTGTGATGCTGTTTTAGCAGAAGACGTGTACACGCAAACACAAAGTAAACAAAACACACCAGAAGTGCCACCTGGTGTGGAAACTGGTGTTGATACCAATATTTGCCACATGGTGGCGAGACTTGTATATTTTGAGCTCTTGTGTCCCGGGTTGAACCATACTGACGCGCAGACCTTTTTGCTAGAAAGGGGATTCAATTTTAACCCCCCCCCCAGGGAAGGGTGAATAATCTTTGCCCCCCCCCCCAACACACACTCCCCTGTAACTAATGAATAAACAAATTTATTGACTTGAGTAAGGATTGTAATAGGAGAGTTATTTTTATTTTTCTGGTCGGCCTAAACTCAAAAGTCTAGGCCTTAAAAAAAATTAGCTCTCTGTCCCGCAAGACATCAACTATCTTGATGGGGAAGCGTCAATAGGTGGATGGCTTGACAAAGCCATCCTGGTAAGTCCACAAGAAATCACCAGAAATGTGATGAAGGACGGTGGGCGGTGAGGCCCACCAAGTAAGTACCTAAACTGACACTGCTGTCCTTTCTTATTGATAACAAAAACCCACAGGAGAGGTGTAAAAAGCAGTGCGTCAACTGAATGACTGAATAACTCTGACACTAACCAAGTGTTCTTGTCTATCATAGCAGTGCAGTAGAGAAAATGATGTATTTTGATACTAAATGTACGGCCAACATGTGAATTGTTAGGTATTGTGATGCTGTTTTAGCAGAAGACGTGCAGACGCAAACACAAAGTAAACCAAAACGCACCAGATGCGCCACCTGGTGTGGAAACTGGGGTTGATACCAATTTTTGCCACATGGTGGCGACAGGTATATTTTGAGCTCCACGCGGGAAATATGACTGGCAAGTTGCTTCTACGTCAGAAAACATCTGGTATTTGAGGAAATAAAGTTCACAAGACCTGATGTATTTCATCAAAAAGGACACCATGTACTGCTCTTTTATTCTGTTGGACTGTTGTTGAAACAGGAACTAAAAATACACTGTAAATCCTAGCTTTAGGGCGTGCCTGATGTAAAACACCCCATGTCTGGATGTTGCCAGAAGATATAGGACCGGACACCACCAACACTCGGCAAGCTCCAACTCACATTGCATGTTGTGTGTTGGGCTCCACCTCACATTGCATGTTGTGTAGGTGGAGCATGCTGATTCTGCGCCTGTTCCTCGCACTCTTGGCGATATTGGTCCACCGATGGTGAGCCAAGTCGACTTGATGCGGAGACAATTTTTGCAAGCTGAATTCTGCTGGTCAGATTTCAGCCACAAATTTCAATAAAAGAAAACAGGCTGGGTACTTGAGCAGAGACAAAACAAATAAGTGCCGTGTGTAACTCACACAGCCTATGAAATTATATTATGAGTTTTTAAATAGGCAATAGTACTGGCTGATAGGTGTTGTTGGGGTGGCGCCCCCTGTACCATACAAATACGCCCTGTGTGTGACTGAAATAGCCTGTAAAATTATATCTTGAGATTTTACATAGGCAATGCTACTGCCTGATATGTATTCTTGACGTGGCGCCCCCTATACTATACAGGGCACACTACGCGACTATGTGACAGAACCCACATAAAAGGTGTGTAAAGCAGGGTTTTGGTAGGATGAGGTCCAGTGTGGTCTAGTTACGAACCCTCAGATAGACCTAGATGTAAGAAAAATAATGTTCTCTTATACTAATACTAACCCGGATAATAACCTACACTGATGACGTCACAACGTCATTGAAATTTAAAATTGTGTGACGTCAGCTGATCTCAACTGGGGAGTCAGACAACTTGTAAAAATGGCGGGGATAGGATACGTTGCCGTTCCGCGAGCAGTCATAGATGAGATGGTTGAGAAGCTGTTTTCAGCAGATCACCAGCGAGAGCAGGAGGTGGCAAAGGTGCAGGAGGAGGTGGTGGATGAGCTGATCCGTGAGCTGACGGATCAACTCATCAGAGAGACCGTCGAGAGGACCAAGCTCGACGTCTGTATGGAGCAAGAGATACCCGCTGAAGTGATACAGATGCTTGAGGAGTACTCGACGTGAGCTCTCCCCCCTCACCCACTCTACTAACGGCCCTTTTAAGGGCCAACCATTTTTCCCAAAAGTTTAAGTTATCTCAATCTAACATATGCAATTTTTTATTTTATGTATTTATTAAAAATCCACATGAGAATACCCCTTATAGTCTCCACACTGAAAAAAAACCTCTCGTCTTGCTACACCACCCTCCTCCTCCCATATTGTCCCCCAGTGCAGACCCACCACCCTCCACAAAAGGGTTAACCCATAACAAAATTATATCTTGAGATTTTACATAGGCAATGCTACTGGCTGATATGTATTGTTGATGTGGCGCCCCCTATACTATACAGAGCACACTACACCCACTTTGTATATAGACTATAGTACTGGCCAGAATTGCACGATGGTCCTATGTGGCTACCTAGCTAATATACATTGGATTTTGATAAAAAAATAAATAAAAGTACTTTCTATATAGGCAATGCTAGTAAGCGAATAACATTGTTGGTTGGAACGGCATATATAAGTACACCTTGCTCCCAGTGGCTCCTGCTTATGAATAACCTGCCGATGCTTTACTTTTTTGAAATGTAATCTATGAGCAAAATAACAATTGAACAATGAACTGTATCAAACAACTTTTCTCTTCAAAGTTAAAATATTTATTAATGATTTTTATTTGAATACAAATATGACAAATTTCTTGATTAGTTTAATTTGAATATATTAAATACAATATTAGAAGGTGAATGTGTCACTTGGTCCCAGACGTGGGGGTGATATAGACTAGAGAGACATGGGTCTGTCCAGTCTACTGTACCCCTACGTCTGTGACCAAGTGACACATTCACCTTCTAATATTGGTTATGTATTCGCTAAGAATGATTATGGTATTTAAATATTAACAATATTAAATATTAACAATATGATATAAAAATAGTAATCTGTTAAATAATAGAATAGAATAGAGTATTAGGCGTAATAAGCGCACAGGGCATTTAAAAAAAAGATTATTGACAAATTTCACTACTTAAAAGTTCAAAGGGGGTCCAAAATTGATATTTTTTTTAGCGTTATTTATATTTTTAGAATTCACCAAAAAACGGGGGGGGGGGGGGGGGGGGGGGGGGGGGTGCGCTTGGTAGGCCCTGTGCGCCTATTACGTGGAATGTATGATTATGATTACACATAATTTCTCCCCTGTGTGGGTCCTCATGTGTTTCATAAAATCAGCTTTATAAATGAATCCCACACCACGGTCTGAACCAAAATACAATTTTTCACCAGTCTGAATGATTGTTAATCAATAACTGTGAATTAGGTACAACATAGAAAAGGTGTACATGCAATTTAACCCATGTTTTCTTCTCAACATAAAATGGTCAGAATTTACAAATTTACAAAGCTTATGCATTCAGATATCACATATCTACACGTTTTAATGATTGAGTTACCACTAGCATTGACCAAGGAGTTGAGCCTCTCTATAGTCTGCCCTGTGCTCTCTGCAGCCTTCAGTCCTAACTGGATAGGTGGTACCGTGGGTGTGGACAGGATGATAGGGGTGACAGGGGCCGTACAATGCGTCTGACCTCTGAGGCTGTGGTACACCATGTACAGTTTGTGTTACAGGCACAGACCCGGCGCCTTACGGTTGTATGGCGCTTTAGGTTAACTAGCTGACTGAATCCTTTACCACAGTCTAAACACACATGAGGTTTCTCTCCTGTGTGGGTCATCATGTGTGTCTTTAGGTTACCTTTCTGACTGAATCCTTTACCGCAGTCTGAACACACAGGTCATTTTTCTCCCGTGTGAGCCATTATGCATTTTTAGTGTACCTTAAAAATAATAAACCCTTAAATCTGATACATGACTTGAGTAATATATATAAGTTAAAATTTGCCCCAACCGTGGTCAAAGCCACATGGATAAATCAGTTTAAACCTCAGATTCAATGTGGGGGTTTACGTTTTGTCACCAATGGACTTCATCCTAAGTGTTCAAGCGACTAAGTAACCAGTTCTCACAAAGTTATCTAAACACACATGAGGTTTCTCTCCTGTGTGGGTCATCATGTGTGTCTTTAGGTTACCTTTCTGACTGAATCCTTTACCGCAGTCTGAACACAGAGGTCATTTTTCTCCCGTGTGAGCCATTATGCATTTTTAGTGTACCTTAAAAATAATAAACCCTTAAATCTGATACATGACTTGAGTAATATATATAAGTTAAAATTTGCCCCAACCGTGGTCAAAGCCACATGGATAAATCAGTTTAAACCTCAGATTCAATGTGGGGGTTTACGTTTTGTCACCAATGGACTTCATCCTAAGTGTTCAAGCGACTAAGTAACCAGTTCTCACAAAGTTTCCTATACTTGACATGTCTTTTATCTTTCTTTTCAACCTTCTTCATCCTTTCTTCCAACATGATGCCACCAATTCCTTGATTAAAAGTCAATGATTATCCAAATGCATGGTCACATCAAGGAAGCGAACCATTAACAAGGCGTGGGATGAGGTGGGGGTGTTTACACATGTAATAATGTGTGATTAAAGTGTCAATAAGAATAACATCAAAGGTCAGAGACGCAGTCAACTGTATCCTGTAGATTTAGTGCCAAGTGTTTGATAGATGCCCAGCTCGTATAGTATAAGGTGGGAGGCGGGGACGGAGGGTCGTCCGTGTAGATATTCAACTCCTTGTATGTCCTTACGTGGGCAGTATGTGCTGGTATGGGAAAAGCTGAAATAGGTAAAATGAAATAGTTTATTACATTGTAACCATGGCATAACCAGAAAAAGATGAGACAGAATTGCTTGATTTTTGACTCGGGGGCTGGGGGGAGAGAAATTTGGTATTTTCGTCTGACCGTAAACTCCACAGTACTGCCTGCGCGTCCAATGTGATCAAAAGTAATCTTTTTTTCTTAGGAGGTTAGCCCAAATTCTAAAAACTGCCACTCACACACATGTAAATATAGACCCTAAATTTAGGTTTAAAAGTATTCCTAGCTCATTTGGTTAATTTTTTGATTCAGGGGATATGGGTAGAGAAATGTGGTATCTCTGTGCAGAATTGAACTCCTAAGTACTGCCTTAGACTGCAATTTGACCAAAAGTAATGTTACTTTTTGAGGGAGTTAGCCCAAATTCTAAAAACTGCCACTTACACAGACGTAAATGTAGACCCTCAATTAATGTTTAAAAATATTCCTAGCTCATTTGCTTAATTTTCTAACTCAGGGAGTGGGGGGGGGAGAGAAATTTGGTATTTCTGTCCAGCATTGAATTCCACATTACAGTTACAGGGGGGGAAGGGTGGTGAGATTTCATGCGGAAGGGGGAAAAAATAATCACGCGCCCCCCCCCCCCTTCTAGAGAACGTGTAATGTTTCGCGCCTCCCTAGCCGAACCCCCCCCCCCCCCATTTGAACTATAGTAACGGGCAGGCTTCTTGGGTAAAAAGGGAATTAAATTTTTACGCCCCCCCCCCCTTTAAGAGGATTAAGAATTGTTTACCCACCCCCCTGAGAAGGGGTGGGAAATGTTTACGCCCCCCCCCCCCCACATACCCACCACCCCCCCCCCCCCTGTAAATAATAAATGAACACTCCCTTACAGGATAAAGCAGTAGTGTGGAGTTCATAATGAATTATTCTATTCAAAAAAACCTACCTCAATTTCCATTTAGTAGTTGGGGGGTTGGCCCCCACACAAAAGCTGGCAACCCAAAAGGGCCCATGGGGCCAAAGGCCTGTGCCTGAGGAGGGTTAGATGGCAGGTGCCATCCAGGCGGGGCCCAGGGACACGCGGGCGTCACTAACACCTCGTACGAGTAGAAAACTCTGTGGAAAGTGGAGAGAAAAATAGGTGATTTAGTACATGCATTACAATTGAATAAAAGAAAAAGAATAAAGAGACGTATTTTTCTTTTTCCAAACAGCACCCCCCCCCCTAAATGGGGTTGGCTTTCCGTTTTTTTACACCCCTTTAGGTGGGGGGCGATTTGAACCCCTTTACCGGGGGGGGGGGGGGGAATCCCGCGGAAGAACACCGCCCCCCCCCCCCTTGTTGTTAAAAAATGATCACTCCCTTAAAGGTATATAATAGGGCTCCAGACAGGTAAAATCGACAAATCGACATGGGTCTAGTGACAAGGGACAAGACCTATTTCTTATAATCGACAAGGGACATTGGCATTTCTTGAATTCAACAATTGACACAGCCACCCCCCCCCCCCCCCCCCGTCTGGGGGCCTTATAATGGAAGGACCTATTGAAGCATAGTGACACATGCACATTTCCAAAGAAAAAAGGTGAATACCACAATTCAAGCGTTCCTCAAAAACTGGAAACGTACGTAAGGGTTATTTTTTACCCCTCTGCAGGCACCTTTCTAACACTGTTAGAAATATAGCAGGGATTACTGGGTGGGTGCCGGTATTTAAAAATGGCCGACTTTTTATGACATAGCCATAGGGCAAATTTGTCGGCGGCGCCCATAAAATACTCATTGTCTAGTTCTTATATTATTCTTTTATGGCAATAATACTTACGTCCCCGTTGTAAGGTCCTGGTACCTATGGAGCAGTCGGAAAACCCCCCCTGGGGAACCCGGCCACGGGTGTACCACTGGCCGATACACGGCCAGATTCCCACACACAAAAACCTCACACTGGTGGAACGCTGCCATTTTCGTTGGGAGTTTGTCAAAATATGATGACTTGAGATGCCTTTGATGACGTCACAAAGCTGACCGGATAACAGTGTTTTACCATAGCAGACAGAAGGCCGTCAAATACAATACATGTGTTTCTTCTAGGTAGCGACTAGTGTGGGCCAGCACGTTATTAGATTTCTACGTTATTCATACTGTTTTGTTGCATTATTTTAGTTTATTTGGTTAAGTATTCATGCTAGACGACTACTACAAAACATGAAAAAAAGGAGGCGGGAAAAGTTGAGTTGGGACGCTGGGCCCGCTGTTATTTCAACCCGGGTACCAGCGCGACTGTCACTTCCGGTTTCTAACGGCTTCAAGTAAACAACACGATTAGGCTATATCCATGTTGAACAGTTATTTACTAAGTATATTTGAATTAGTATGAGTGCAAGATTGCCGTTACAGCATGATTGAACAACAGAGACAGGACTTACTTAGTTCAACTAACCGTAAGTGCAGTTTATTACTCTATATGATGAACCAATTTGGCGCTCCAATATCCCCGCCCACAGCATTGAGCCACTGTCAGTCGGCGCCCATAGACTCCCTATGTTAAAGCACTACCGGGTAGCCACGCTGTCATTTTCAAACTTCTATCATTTTCCAGTGAGCCCCCCGGGGGGGGGGGGGGACTCCCTATGTCATCTATAGTAACTATATGCGTACACAAAATACCGGGAAAGGGGTGCTTTTTTAGCCCCACAGGCGGGTACGGGCCAACCCGCCATTGTGCGTCCTTTTTCAGCCAATTTTGAGCGAAAAGGGATATGTTTTTAGGCCTGGAATATCCACCCAAAATGTCCCACAGTTTCTGTTAAATAAGGGGTTGATTTTGGCAAATTTGGGGTGATGTCCCGTGAAAAAGGTCCTGATTTTTGCACATTTCTGGGAGTTATGCCGCCAAAACAGTAGTGTTGCTTGTGGATTTTGTCCCGGTAAAAGGGGTCTAAATTAAGGGTGATGTACACACATGGTATACATAAATGTGAGAGTGCCCCCCCCCCCGGGAGTTAGCCCGAATGAGCCATGTGTTTTACCTTTGACCTTTTTTGTTTTAAAATTTTTCTAAACCTAGGATTTTTTTTGGAATTTATCAAGGTAAGTCCGCAATTTTTATTTATTTTCCTTTTTCTGATCTATATTCAATGTGTGGCAAAGAAGGCAACAAAGTCGTTGAGTTCAATATAATTTAAGAATTAATTTTATTTCCATTATTCTGATAATTTTTCTGGCTGACATTAGCTGATATATATACATAGATTAAATACAATATATAAATAGATGAAAAAATATAAGATGTATGGTAGTGATATATATACATAGGTGTGGAGAAGATAACTTATAATATATTATATACATGACGGTTTTGATTGCAGCTCAATGGCTCATGGTGACTTATTCACATCTCTGTACCCCAGTAGAACGTGGCCTACAATAAAGAGAAAGTGAACCACAGGTAAGTTTAACATTGTGATGTTTCACATTAAACAATGGCAGGATATACCACATAGCGGTGCATAGTGAGAATGTATTAAATGATTTAATGTATTAAATGATTAATATTGAATGGACAATTCTATTTGTCACATTAAACACCCTTCCATACCATAATACTTCAAAATGAATTTAAAAAAAGAAATACACCACTTGCGCTTACTCAATAAGTTTGTAATAAAAGCACTTACATTTTCGATCACAATTGTTGGTTTGGCTGAACGCGGCAGCGGCGCAGGAACTGGAACTGCCACTGGACGTGCAACGGAGTGAACTGGCCCTGGATGCGCAACGGAGTGAACTGGCCCTGCACCACGACTTCCCAGGACCCGCTTGTGGTTGGCGCCACCATATCCAGCATGACCACCACGAGTTGGCGGGACCCGACCACCACGAGCACCACGAGCATGTCGCCTCTTGTGGTTCTGGCGTTTATGTACGCCACCCCTCTGTAAAGAAAACCAAAGTAAGTCCAAAAGCACTGTACGTGTAAACTGACCCTGTATGACAAAGAGCAACTGCATACAGAAGTAAAGAACTGTAATGCATGTTATACACGTTAACAAATAACAGACAAAGTAAACCAAAGAAGTTCTATATGTGAGATACTTACTGATTTGTGGCCGAGTCGGCTCCTGATGATACCCCGTCCCCCCCCTCTTAGCATCTGACCAACCCGTGCTGCTCCGTCTCCACCTGTCTGACTGATCTGAATTGATAACAAATAGCAACAAATATACAAACAACTGTCTGAAAAGAACAGCACAGGAAAAAATAGATGACCTTTTTACCGGTGAAAAATGAGCACGCAGCATTTCAACTATGATGAGATAAGAAACATGTGCCTTGTAGTGCTGTTTGACCATTTAGTTAATTCAGTGTTACTGTATGAAGCATTAAAAACATAGATTTATAGTTACCTCTTGAACCTGGTCGAACGACCCATCGTCTACCCCTACTGCCACCCCATTGTCGGCTTCCATGGGCACCTCAGCCTCCTCTTTGGCTGCCTCCGGCT
Organism: Harmothoe impar; assembly: GCA_947462335.1. Taxonomy (NCBI): domain Eukaryota; kingdom Metazoa; phylum Annelida; class Polychaeta; order Phyllodocida; family Polynoidae; genus Harmothoe; species Harmothoe impar. Next base: position 9,024,066 of record OX381709.1, on the reverse strand, counting down.
TGTCAGCGATGCTAAGAGGCTGGTGGCAGAAAATGTGTAGACTTAATAATACATGGCAGAAATAGATGGCAGAATGAAATTTATACTATTCATATAGATCAATGCTACTTTTATTATTATGTCTGCTTATTTTTTATTATTTTTATAAAATGAAAATAACAGTTTTCACTATGGTGCAAAATTTGGCATTTGTTCTTTAAATGATTCAATGTTATAGTGCTTAAGACTTACCTTAACCACATCACTCACTGCTTTCTCGATTCTGACTAGACCCGCCCGCAATGGATGGATGCGGTCGTTGCGGAACAGCCGAAACTCGGGCAGGGCACGATCCAAGTCAATCACCCTGCCCTCGAAGTGGGAACGGATGCGTCTGAAAATTCAGATATTGTTAAGATGAGTCACTTATTAAAAATTAGCGTTTCATTTACTACACCAAATTTCAAGGCAATGAAATGTTGATGTGTTGAAAGTGAACACCAACTTTCTTAAAGATAATTTAATTTCTTGACCAATTGCATTTTTCTTTAAAAAAAAAAATTAAACTACTGGCAACACAGACATGTACGCATTCCTAAAGTAAACTGTATTCCATGTTTTATATTTGACCGACTTGAAAAACATTGCACTCACTTGTTCAGAGTCTTCCGCACGAAGGGTTTGAGCTGTCGGCGCCGTGGCACAGTACATATTAAAACTTCATCGAAAAGCCTGCTGGCCTAAAAATATTGACAATAATATTATTCACACACTGATTATGGTAAAGATTGCATTTCCCCCCCCCCCAAACATTTCTCACCCAATAAAGTTTTTTGTAAATTATGATATTTGGTACACGATTGTCGTAGTCCGCATAGCCACGACACAAAATATTCAAAGTGAAAATTTTCCCGCTTACTCTTGCCCCTGCCCTTCACCAAAATTTCACGGTCACAAACAGAGATATGTGGAAGATAACAAACCGTGTCTGCTGAATATTCCATATTTTTTAACCCTTTCTCATAAAAAATGTAGTTTTTCGTAAATTATCAGGCCGCTACTACTTTGTACAATACATTACCTATGACTTATATTATTATATTATAGGATAGTAGTATTATTATTAGATTATAGTACTTTAACGTATAATACTGTGAAGACTAGATAGTTACCTCATTTTTGAACTCGATTAAATGTGATACCACATCCTGGTAACTTGATCCGTCCGCCAGGTCGTTGGACCCGCAACATACCACGAGGCAGTTTCCAATCTCCTTACGAACTTTCTGCAGATTGCATCTTAACTGTGCGCTCGTTGCCACTGGTATGTATACAAAGCCCGGGAGCTCGGCCCACCTCAGCAGGGAGTCGCCCACCACCACCCCTCGCACATGTCCAAGGTCTGCAGCCGTACACACGTCACTCATCTGCCATTCAACACAAGCAGACTTTAAGAATATGGTAAGACAATTACAGCTACCGATAACTTATTAGTAGCTGTAGTAGTAGTATTAGTACAATGACTATCAAGATAAAACATTCTTACACAATTGACAGATAAATACAGCTAAGATATCAGCAAATGAAATATTTCTTTTCTTTAATAACATTTGTGCGTATTTCAAATGAGCGTTTATTATGAATAGTAAATAAATAAATAAACGGTAACACTTATTTGACTTTTTACCCACCTAGATGAAAGATGTCTGTAGCCATGCTTTGATTTTTGTTATGGTTTATACTGTATGCACAATCTGGTTGACATTAGCCGTATGCCACACCAGGACTGCAGATGCACAAACTGGCCACACAAATTGAACTGTGTTTTCGGCCAGGACTGCATTGATGATGCACAAACACACCGTTTGACATAGGTGAGGACTGCAGTTTTTAATTGGTTTAGAAATATTTTTGAGTGGCTGACTACATATACACAATGACTGTTCCAGACGTGCTACTCTACATCAGGCAGCGGTGCCATTTTGTAACAACGAGTGAAATGTGTGCCCTGACCTTCAACCTGTTCATTATAGATAACAGGAGTGTAATGCTGTGGCGGGGCGGGGACAATCCTGTCGTCCAGTGCCACCAACGGAGAGACCACGTGCCAAACCGAGTCACCTTTTGGATTGAGTTTAAGTACTCGGATGTCACAACCCAGCATGCCCGCCACAGCATAGCAGTTTGCGCTATACGCCCATGTCCTGTCTTCGTAATGCCTATCTACATAGTCAGCAGCATCCTGTCGACTTATCAACACATCAGGATTACGCAGCAGACGTTGGATGGCCATGTCATCAGTGATAACAGGCATATGGACGTCCAGATGGAGCTGCAGAAAGTGAATGGCATGCAACCTTATAACGTGGTAGTATTCCTGTGTGCCAAACAACTCCTTTGATATCGCTCTGTAGAAGCAGTTTCCATCACCTTTTATGACGTCAAGTCCCATGCCAGCATCATTGAGAGATGTGACATGACTTTGGGGCACCATAGAAGGAAACCGGTCGACTGGTATGAGGGGAGTACGATGACAGTCCTCGTTCAGCATGTGGTTAGCCAGAGACTTCTTCCACATGAACACTTCTGGGGCGTCAGAAAGGGGACCGGCCCTGGCTTGGTAACGCACTATGCCTCCTTGTCGCACCTTGGGAATAGTTCGACAAACACCTTTGGAAACAGGCGGAGAGTGGCAGGATTCCCCAGCTTGACCAGATCCAGGTATTGGCTGCTCTGCGGCATTATCATGACCAGCCTCGTCGGCAACCTTAGTAGCAGGAGGATCCGACGCCCTCTTTCGCTTATTTGGCTTGCTTGGACTTGAACTTGGAGCTGGCCTTTTCGACGTCTTTGATTTCTTGCTAGGACTTGAACTTGGAGCTGGCCTTTTCGACGTTTTGGATTTATTCCTAGGATTTGAAACTGGAATTCCATTGGCCCTCTTGACAGAGTCATTGATAAACTTTTTGAATTTCTTACTTCGGGCCTGCCTTTTCAGCTCTTTTTCTGGGTCATACGGTGTACTTTTTATGAGATCCACCAGAGCCCTCATCTCTTTACTCTTGATGTCTTTGGCGTGAGGAGAAAGGACATTAGTAGACTCCATATATTGCAGCACTAAGGCATGTCTCGGGCTGAGACGTACTGCCACTGGTTCGAAGGCAAACAGAGTGAGATCAGAACACCGTCGCACTCTGCTCAGTGCGGTGTACGCCTGACCACTGGCAAAGAATTTACCGTCCATTTTAACATACGCCCGATCCAGTGTCATACCTTGGACCTTGTGAGTTGTAAGACACCATCCCAGTGTAATAGGCAGCTGGTTCCTCATTAGCGAGCCAGTTGCATGCTCGTATGCGACATCTTGTTCAACACGTCCCAACAACAACTCCGTACCGTCGACCAGATGACGTATGATAATACAGTTCTGGCTGACAATTCGCACAACCTCAGCCCTAGTGCCATTGACCCATCCAGCCTCTATTTCCATGTTTCTCAGGAGAATGACCCGAGCTCCAACCTTGAGACGTATCTCTCGCGGGAAAGAACTTTTCTGGAAAATGTCAATGTTTTTTGACTCCTCAGCCGTGGCAGGATTGCCTTGCTTGTTGAGGTCGATGGCCGTAAAAACTGTTTCCTCTCCCTCCATGTTCTCAAGTATGGCGTTGTTTATTGAATCCCTGTCGACACGATGAGACACGATGACCGCATCGTTTACGCCATATTCTGCTGCATGTTTCGGGTAGGAAGAAGGAGGGACTACACGTTTTCGCAGTGTGGCCAAAGATGTTTGATTGAGGTTACCACGCCTGACGTCCTGTAACATGGCCAGGAACTCTGGGTCGTCTTGACGCATGACCTCATTCAGTATAATAGATTTGAAGAAACCGTTCCACGTCCAAATGCCATAAATATCCAAATCAATGGCTGGCAGCTGAGCCGGATCCCCCAACAATACCACATGTCTGTGACCGAATGGTGTATGGTTATACTTCCCACAGGACATGCCCTTCATGACGTGATCTATTTCCATCATGACTTTCGCCTCCAACAGCGAGAACTCGTCAATGATAAAGACATCAGTTTCCCTCATCATTTTGGCAATAACTCTGCCCTTGTACAGAAAGGATTGGGCTTTTATATCCATTTTAAAAGCACTGTGAACAGTACAGCCTCCTATCAGATGAGCTGCTATGCCTGTACTGGCCATAACCTTGACAGTGAGATGGTGTTGTTGTCGGCAGCATGCAATAAATGTTTTCAGCAAGAAGGACTTCCCAGTGCCGGCAGCACCAACTACGTTGACGAGTAACTGTCTTTCTGCAGCTATTTCACCATTCATGTAGTCCAGAGCTCGCCTTTGGTCGGCATTCAACTGAGCTTTCAAAGCATCTATGTCCTCCATAGGTGGCGCTCTCACTCCCATGTCTCCCATATCAAATTCATCCTCGTCGTCCACCTCAACCTGCTTACGTCTTTCGACCACTGGAGGACGGTTTTCCTCAATTTCCCCAAGCAACGCGTCAGTCTCCTCAGTGGTCATCCACTCCTTGTCCACCATATGCTGAGCTATGGTCTTAATGAATCGAATATCAAATCCACGGACTGCAGCCTCACGCAACATAGTCTCAGCGTCTGACTGCTTGTCAATGAGGTCACGGATGGCACACTCCTCCTGATAAGTCTTTGACACATTATCGGGTGAAATGATGCTGCCGATTGTGTCTGTAGTCCAAGGGAACCTTTGGACGAGAATTTGCTCATAATACGCCTCCTGAGATTCACCATAAGGCAGACAGAACCGCCAGCGCGGGACGGCTTCTTTGCCTTGCTTGCGTCTCTTGAGTAAACGTCCCTTGGCATCTTTCAGTGGAGGAGCGTCATCTTCAAACTCTGGATGATACTCTTCCTGTTCCTCATGTAGATCGGACGTTACACTCGCTACTAATCTGTAACACTTGACATATTCGGCATACAGCATGTCCTTCAACTGGGAAGGACGATCCAGATACTTCATCAATCCATTGTCGTAGTAGATGTCGGTTGAGTCGGGATCTCCTTTAAGGTGAATATTTCTCTTCATGCACCGCATGCTCGGATTGATGGAGGTCGGACAGAAGACAACCTCACGGGTGCAGCGACACATGTTGTACCCCAGAAGTATGCAGTCAGCTTCCAATCTGCCGATGAGACGTGTGCGCAGGAACCTCTCCACCTCGCTTGTCTCCTCGGGCAAGAGCATGTCAAAGGACGGCTCGGCTTTACTGATGTACTTGGCTAAGTACATCTCCCAACCAGAATGGGTCACTCGCTGAATGTTCATATGTGCCTGCCAAGTCAAAAGAATAGACAGGTTGTACGACGATACCCTGACGTCTTCCTCATGACGTCTCTTGTAGTTGTAGCGGATGCCACCCTCGGCAGTCCCATCCTCGTCTGTCAGTTCAAATGGGAATCCGTACTTACACTTTCTGATGATTTTGCCTGCCACTCGAGGGAAACATCTGGCTGGACGACACTCGTGGATTTGGAACTGGCCCACCACATTCCGCATTTCCTTTACAGAGTCCTTGTGCTGTTCACGGCTCTCCGGCCGGGGAAATTCAGCTCTCACCGCATCCGCTGGAATAGTGCCGGGCTCACACCACACCACCATGTGAATATGAATAGCTCCGCGCCCTTGAAATTCTACTCTGTACCACGAATCACGGACCTTACCAATGGGGCCGTTTTCGTTCTGCAGCACATAAGACTTGAACTGTGCGAAACGTTTGAAGAATGCGACAGTTGTCTCCACCGAGAAGAGAACCGTCGACGACGTGTTTGAATCTGTACAGATTCGACCATCAGGTACTGTTGGATAGGCCCCATAGCCATGCTTCACCACCGTTTGCAGTTCGGGCCATCCGTCGTTCTGTGTGAGTGTGATGAAGAAGTCTGGCTGTCCCAATTCCGTACTGACGGCCACCAGCTCAAGCAGCCTCGCCTTCCAATATGACTTACTGCCGACCACAGTGTTTGGCAGTGTACTTCCAAACTGCGAGAACTTCCCTTCGGTGCTCGAATTACTCTCTCGTAGCTGACCCACATTGGGAACCTCGGTACCCGGCTCTGTAGTAATGACTCTGGTTTTCGCCACATAGAATAAGCGATCTTTAATCAAGCGGTCCACCCAAAAGAACGAATAGTTGATGTCGGATCTCCACCGGGAATCATAGCAGAGAACCCGGAGCTTGATGTACTGCATTGGTTTGAGATCGGAACGCTCAAACCAACTCCCATGACCATATGGAAATAGCCATGTCCATGCCTTTGCCTCCAAGTGCTTATCCCTGTATGAGATGCCCTTATTGAGGTCCACAGCAAATTCGCGTGAATGTTGGACACCGATGATGTCCTCATGTGGATTAAGACGTGGCAAACCCCTTTCAGGGTCCAGAGGGACAGCCCATGCTACTGATTCATCGTTGAGGTGTTCACATATAGGGTGGCCTCGAGCATCTGGACAGTCTGTCTCAGTGGGAAGTAGATCTATGTCGGCATGCCGGTACAGTGTCTCATAGTTTGATTTGAAATCTTTGAACAGAAAATTGTTTCGACCAAAGAATTTCACAGCTGCAACTATTCTCTCATCAGAGACATTCTGCGCCTCCTCGTCCGGACGTCTGACCATGTAACCGTACAGGCCTGCGTAGTTATGTGCAACTCTCGGCAAAACATTGACTTCTCCAACTTTGTGAACCCAAATACGTCGTGCCTTGTTGTTAGCCTTCTGGGTAGTAGAAAATATGTTGGCAAGAGAAGCATTGCCCTTCTCGTGATCGTTGCGCAGTGCACTGACAACCTCAGGCAACCGAAAGATGGCAGGATGAGATGGATCCGGATTGATGTTGGCAGTGCATGGGTAGTAATTCATAGGACGACGTCTACACTGATAACAGGCATAGAACTTATGTACCACCGTGTTTCCATCCAAATAGGTGAACTCGTAGGGAAGCTCAAACTCGTAGTCACTCATCGAATATGTTATACGCGCAGGGGGTTCATTCGGTCCTTTCTTGCGGTGGAACAAATGACCATACTTTAAATTGCCATAAAGCAACATGCCACAATTAAAGCAAACTGCCTGAAACAGCCGATCTCGGCTACGCTCTACCTGCGTATCGATTAGACGGTTATACACAATAGTACTAAGAATGCTTAAATTGAAACACATGTCATTAGGCATGTCAGCCTGGCCGGCGTTATCTCCCGTCTCAGCCTCTTTTCCTTCACCTGGTAAATCAGACCATTTGGCTTTCTTTCTTTCCTTCTTAAGCTTACTGGCCTTACTGACTATTTTTGATTGGTGTACATTAGACTCTGGCACAAGATTATTGAAATGTGCAGCAAGTAGATGTGACCTCATTCCATGGAAGCTATTGATGTTGGGCATGCAAATTTGCTCTTCTGTACGCTGCATAGCAAGCTTCAGCATTTCCACCAAATGAGGAGTCCACTTGACTCGCGCCTTCACTACCTTAACTATGGCCGTTCCATCAGCCACCGGAGCGTTGACGTCTTCCTGCTCATGGTCGTCTTCAACATCTTCGTCCTCATCAAAAACAACTGGACCTTTTGTCTTTCGCTTGTATTTGACCGGGGGATCGACCTCCTCTTCTGCAGAAACGTCTACACCCACCACATGTGAATTTTGTTGCAGAAAGGGCTCGTCCAAAACAAAGTCAACATCCATGTCACATGCTCTACGCTTAGCCTGTTCCTGAGATTGGTCCTCAGATTGGGAAGATTCATAATAACATACTGTAGGTTTTCCCCTTCTATTGCGCTTCTTGTCTTTGTTGAAATAATCCACGCCATCTGTACACCCGTCTCCACCTGGTCCTTTGGGCAACAGAGGAACGTCTGACTGCTCTTCTGACCCCGCATCTCCACCTGGACCATGAGACCGAATGGCTGCGTCTCTTTTTGCGAACCACTCAGCGTCGCGTGGGAACTGTACCGATCCCCTGAGCTCTGCATTATCCTTGAGCTTTTGGTAACGCTTTACGAGTGCCTGGGACGACTGCTTGGCGTCTGGGTAAATTTTCTTCCATTGAACCAATATCAATTTACCAAATTTTAGACTACATTCCTCCGTAAACCTAAACTCTGCTTCGATTTTCAACGCTGCCGCACCACACATTTCCAGGTTTTCAGTCATGGCCTCGGTCCACTTTGTGTAGACTGTCTTTTTCTTCTCTGGCGGCTCTTTCTTGACACATTCTGAATAGGCAGGTGGTCTGATATTAAAGTAAGCAGAGGTTTTCTCCTCTAACAGGTGGTAAATACGAATTAAGGAGAGGCCACTCACGGGACTATCAGGATACATTACGTTCCATTGATCTTCCATCATGGCTGATAACTCGGCTGGACTGAGCGCTAAATTTCTGCGTTCTACCACGTCCGCATAGACATTACGGAGGACTCCACACATATCGGCAGTCCACTTTTCACCATTTTCCTGAGAAGATTGCTCATGGAACACTCCAGACTCCATAGCAACTGTAGTACTGGTATTGTATGGCTAATTATGTTCCCTTGCACAACGCAGAGAAGGCTGCAAGAAAGAGGGAGCAGAGAAATTATTTTAATTTATATTGTCGCTGTTGTACACACCATACAACAGTTCACAACACTGTTGAGATAACCCTCTAGAAGACGGGGAAAATAATACTTCCCCCGTGGAAAGAAAGGTCATTTTGTGGAGTATAGTAGTCCGTGTGGAGACTTCCAACTGCTCTTCTAGGTTTTCCTCTACTTCACCCCATCCTTCGCTTTCAGGGTACATAGCTGAGTTGCCAATTTGAAATGCCTCCGCAGGTAATGAACCCCAATCACAGGCCTGCCAGACAGACTCATCCATGTCGACAATTTGGTTCAGATACTGCTCCAATTCTCTGTCCTCAAACTCCACTACCATATTCGGTGGCAGACTACCTGGAGATTCGGGAGTGGGGAACATGTCCACGCAATAGTCCGCCGACTGAATTGAACTCAGATCACCCTCTGAACACTCCCCCTCGGTCTGCCTTGTGTCATCATCGGTGAAGTAGCCATATTGAACAGAGATGTACTCTGACACAGCATACTGGGGGATGGACATGTTAAATCCAAGGGTGAACATTTCAGCAACAATTTCTCGCGGTCGCAAAAGGCTGGAATCATAGTACACCTCCACCATGTATCCACAGGCCTCAGCCTGTACAGACTTGTCCGTGTGGCCGTAAGATATTATATTGTCTTCCTTGTTGTACTCAGCCAGTTGACAGACAACATCAATGCCAGGAGACAAACAAAAATATACCCCCAATTCAAATGCTGTAGACTTGACCTGAACGTGTCGAGGTAGGGCAATTTTTACAGGTGCAAAGATGGGCTGCTTGACCACTGCCAAAATTGTTTTGGTATGAAAGGGATTGGAAGCCACAAGCAGAGGAGACATTTCCAATCCGTTATCCACCACAGCATTTAATGCCAACAGTTTCAGTGTGGGGAAAAGAGGCATGACTTTTATCTGAAAAATGGAAGAGGGAAGAATAGACATATGTTCATTCTTCGTCCGCACTCTTTGAAAACCACAGGTCTTCGGATATGGATGTTTCGACACAGGTAACAGAGATATCGTTCAGGGGTATTATTCGTATGGTGCGTTTGACCACAGAACTATACTCTGCACACCTCAGCACTGTAGCTTGCTGAAGACGAAGGGTGACAGCTTCAGTCATGGGGAATAAGTGAAGGTCAGTGGACTTGAGAAAGTCATCTCCCGAAACAACACGCGACCGTATGTACACCTGAATGAACATTGTAACGTCGTCCTGGCACATGTTTGAAATTGTTTTAGAATGAAAATGATATTCACAATGCGGGAAAAGATAGGTCACATCCTCGTTCAGAGAGACAAAACACCCGACCCCATAGGCAAGAGGACTAATAGTAAGTGGACCATTGACATGAAGCTCTGTAGACGGTCGCTCAATCTCCACAACCTGCAATTCATCGGCGAAAACATCGGCGTACAGACGCTTAGTAAGCCAGTGATCCTGCTGACATACAGGAAGAGCTGCAGCAGCAAGGTCTCTCAATTTGGGAAACATGTCGTGACTGTGACTGTGGGTTTTGAGAAAAGAAGACAGTTGACCATGTTAGGTGTTACCCACCAGAACAGACGAACAACAATACAACGTACCTACCCAGTTGACTTAAAAGTTCCCCATCGCGACTGTGCTGCCTGTCTCCATGACATAAAATTCTCCGTTGTCTTGCATGGGCTCAAACATGTAAGCAGTCTCCCTTGACAGCGAGCTGAGATAACTCAGACCGCAGTTGTCCATTAGTGTCCACTTATGGAACAATGGACAGAAACGATCTTGAAATATTATGTGGATACAACCCCAACCTTTCTCCATGTCGGACAGGAGGCAAGTGCTGTCTTTGTGGATAGCTACTTGGTAAAACACTCCCTCCTTCTGCAGAGTATTTATAATGTTGTTGATAGCACAATACCAATAATGACACTCACTATTGTAACTCTGGAAAGGTTCCCCTTCTTTTTGTCCCTTTGAGATAAACTCCCATATCTCTTGCGCATATGTAATTTCAACATGTGCTCTCACAGTAAACAGGTATAAATCGTCGCAGCTCATATTGACACCTGTAAAGGGAATTATTTTTATTAAAGAATGTCTTTACTTTTATACTTTTCGATGAATTGTATACAGCCATAGAATAAAATATATAATTATTATTATTTTTAGTATTAGTATTAACGCCATGTTTAATTGAATTTCTCTTGTTATTATAGATGGAACTACCACCCACAGAAGACTAAAATGACCTGCCGACCTTCAGATATGCAGTATACGACACAACCCCAACCATACTGGCCTGCGACGTCATCAAAAGCATGTCAAGTCATCAGTTTATTCAAGAAGGTCTTGCTCAGTATCCCATCAAGGAGATGTTGACCGAGCAGATGTGTGTATGCAATTCAGCCAGGTCAAAAGACCACGTACATCACTACCCACCTTGAAAGCCATTAATTAACACATCAAGGAGATGTTACATTAAGATGAAATTTTTGGCAGTGGGATATGAGTGTGTTGTGCATGATAGTGTTTTAGACCCACCTTGAAAGCCAGCTATAATCACATGAAATGATTGTGAAAACGAACACTTCTGTGTTTGGCAGTGGGTAATACATGTGGTGATATGTGATAAAAAGGCCCACCTGCAAGCCATAACTCACATTAAAGGTAAATAAACACACTTGCAAAGTGCTAAAGGAAATATACCTGTGAGTTACTGGCAGTGGCAGTGGCATGTGAAATATGTGACATGACATGGATTTACCGGAGAGTGGCAGGGACATTAACTGTGAGTACACCCAGTTTACCATGCACCTACTCACATAACCTTGGTTTAAGACCAACTCGGGATTTACTTTCTTACTAACATAAAACTAAGGAAGATATTTCAAACAACTCAGGAACACTACGCTTGATTCAATACACAACCCAACAACACTGCATTTAAATTGATACAGCACAGTTATCACTTTAGGGACTTGAATGAACTAAAGGACATGTCAACCAAGCAGACAACTGTTATTAGTTTAGTTGTTAGTTATTATTTCTCAAAGATGGATACAACCTTGATATTTTCAGAGTAACTGGACTGTTACACTTGTGACGATGGCAGACCAAAATATTGTTGGATAGAACCATGCATAGTTACATGACTTATATATTGAATTTCTACATATGCAAGGCTACTGGCTGACATGTGTACTTATAGTTTCAGCGTGCTAGAAATACGTCCCGTGTGTGACTGAAATACACTGTAAAATTATATTTTCAGTTCTTAAATAGGCAATAGTACTGGCTGATAGGTGTTGTTGGGGTGGCGCCCCCTGTACCATACAACTACGCCCTGTGTATGACTGAAATAGCCTGTAAAATTATATCTTGAGATTTTACATAGGCAATGCTACTGCCTGATATGTATTCTTGACGTGGCGCCCCCTATACTATACAGGGCACACTACGCCCACTTTTTTTTTTTTTACATATAGACTATGGCACTGGCCAGAATGAGATTGTTGCTTCACATGCCAGTTACACATACACATTTCTAGAAATGCATTTATGCATAAATTGATGTATAATGAGGGCAAAAGGGATGATACATAAATAGATGATGCCACCCCTGAACAGTTAAGTAGTGTACTAAGGTATGTGCAAGTTGCATGAATAGGTCTTCTGAAATATAAATACCCATTATATTGTAGCTAGCATTTTTGATGAGTTCTCTAGCGTCCCAGTTTTTATAATGGAAATTATGATACCGGTACTTATGTGTAGAGTGAGAAAATTTGAGTGGAGAATTTGTTAATTTAGGATTGACCTATAAACATATCATATAAAGGGTTAGGCCTATATCTCCAATATCACACCTGCACACAATCTAATATAGACCTTGAAATTTGTTACTTGCGGGGGGGGGGGGGGGGTTGGGGAATTTTGAAATTTGAGCACAACTTAAACTATACAGTACCGGTATGAACTCACAGACCAATGTGACCAAAACTAAAGTGCCCATTTCGGGGAGTTAGGCCTATTTCTCAAATATGACACTTGTACACAATCTAATATAGACCTTGAAATTACAGAAAAAAATATTTCCAGGAAAATGGGTCAATTTTTTACTTCAGTGGGGGGGGTTGGGGAATTTTGAAATCTGAGCACAACTTAAAATACACAGTACCGGTATGGACTGACAGACCAATGTGACCAAAACTAAAGTGCCCATTTCGGGGAGTTAGGCCTATTTCTCAAATATGACACTTGTACACAATCTAAAATAGACCTTGAAATTACAGAAAAAAATATTTCCAGGAAAATGGGTCAATTTTTTACTTCAGTGGGGGGGGGGGGGTTGGGGAATTTTGAAATCTGAGAATTTTGAAATTATAGAGATCATATCATAATAATAGTACCGCTAGAACATGCTTGCCATAAATTCTTTATAGATTATTTCAAGTAACAAATTAAACATAATAATACACTTGTTAACCCTTTAAGACAGCAGAGTGCTTTAACCCTTTAAGGATGGCATGTCACTGAAAGCTAACATTTGATGGAATGATGCACCAATGCAGCCCCAACCCCAGAGAGTGTTATGATGCAGACCCGGAGTGTCTCAACCATGTAGGGTTGGCATAGTGCTTGAATGCACGCCTCACGAGTTACTTGCTGCATTCATGCATAATGACGACAAAAGAGGATGATACATTGGGCCATGATGCTGTCATTCAAGGGTTGATGGAGTATGCCCTTTCTTTGCAGAGTGACATGAACTCGTGAGGACTGCATTTATGCATGATACCAATGCTATGGGATTGATACACTCTCAAAAGGTTCGTCATGATATGTGCATAAACACCACCGTCCAAAGATCATAAACTGTGGTCTGGTAAGACCTAGTCTTGACCTTGTGAGTCAGTGCATTTTGGCGACTTCATACTTGAATACATCTTACATGACACCAGAAAATGATATGCACATGAAAACATAAAACAAACAACTTGAGATGGTGTAAAAGCAAACACACTGCACTGAATTTACGGTAGTTTTTTTTAAAAGACTAATTTGCAAAAAGGTGGCTCCATTTTACAACGGAATATGAATTTATTCTTATTCATAAGTTAGCCATATTATACTTCTCAACTTTAAGCCCAGAAGAAGGATATACAGACTAAATGATTCAGAAAATGCGGACAATTTTTTTGAAAAGTGTTTGCTTTAAACCAACAACTCAATAACCCTAAAATAGGACAGGAACTGTGAGATGTGACGTGTTAGCATCTGACCCCCCCCCCCCCCCCACTCACACACACACAGTTACTCTCCTATTTCTTTGTATATTGAAGAAAACAACTTACGGTGATTGACGTGGAGTGTCTTGATCTTGATATACACTTGAAGTTGACACAGTGATTGACGTGGAGTGTCTTGATCTCAGAACTTGAACTGGAAATTGACTTGATGATGATGATGATGATGATGTTGAACTGTGAATTGACTTGGAGAATGCCGAGGCTGTATTCTGGGAACTGGGTGTCCAAGAAAAAAGAAAGAATGTGTGAATGAATGAATGAATGAATGAACCACATATGTGTTTAATTAACATTATTTACCGAAGTTATTCACATTAAAATAACCGTAGGTAGCATAAATTTGTTGTTAATTGAATTTTACCGGAATTTCACAAAATTTACTTGAGATTTACATGACATTTCCACAGCAAAAATAATAACCAACAGTGCGCACGTCTTGACACTCACCTTGAAAGAACTCAGAATGCCTTCAAACTTGTCTGAAGCGCTCTCTTATAGTCCGATGTCAACAAACCCGAAGTGGCGGTGACGGTCTATAAATTGCTCGTTTCATCAACTCTCCATCAAAAATAACCATTGAAAAGCGAAAATAAGAGTTATTTTAGGATGTAATATGCATTGACACCTATATTTTGATGAAAAATAGTTTTATTTCTTCAAAAGTACACTTTGATGACCCTCAGGCGGTGAAACTTTGTCGCTACTTCTCTGACGTCACTGACACATCAACCAATGAGCGTGCGGCAGTGTCCTGTGATTGATGGGCGTCCACTGGATGGCGTGCCATATTTGGAAATGTGGGCGGGGCTTAATGATACCGCACGCCTTTGGTTGGTGTGCCATATTTGGAGATGGGGGCGGGGCTTAATGATACCGCACGACTCTTGATGTTTTCTTTCCTACTCAATGGCCGGTTTACGCCCAGTTTTACTATTACCATTGTATTTGGATGAACAACAAAGCAATGAATATGTTGGAGAAATAAAGCATAATGTAAATAGGAATTCAAATATTGAGACATGAATACAAATAAGATTATTTTAAACGTGTATGGCATACAGCACAAGATGGATTAGTTGAACGTTGTCAACTGAAGTCGACTGGGTCTTGCAAGCTGTGCTTGTTTATAAATGAAATACCTAATATTATCAATAATATTTAATGTTATGTGTTCTAATTTGAGTTTGCTATTTACTGTTAGAATAAAATATACCACATTCATGTTATTATAAGTTTATGTTAGTACTTTATGTGTACCTTATGGCCAACATTATATGAACATGACCACAACCATCGAAACTCCATGGAAATAATATCTAAATAACTTTAACAAAGACGATAATTTTTTTTAAATTTTTTTTGCATACATACATGTAACTTATGATGTATTTTATGCACTTCAAATGGTATTTTATTGAGGACACAACACAGTGCAACATATCAAAGTGTGCTCCGCAAGAAACACAACTTTAGGTAATGTCAGGTTCAGTAAAAAAAAAAATTTGGAGGAGAGGGGGGAGTACACAAACGTCCGCGCTCATAGACGCTAGGCCTATTAAAGCACACTCCACACAGACACAAGTGTCATTTGGTGACTTGCGTCAGTATGGACGATTTCCTGAAAAAAGTATTAGACGACGGTGTAGTAGGAGAGCTAGGATATTTACCACCATGGCTAGATACTAGCTATGAGTATGGGTGGCATGAGCCAGACATGGATAGAGAAATGGAGGAGCGGAGACAAGTGAGGTTGGAAAGGCAGGCAGCCATGATAAGAGAGAGGGAGGAGGTGAGGAAGTTCAAGGAAGAGAAGAGAAAGGACAGGGAAAAGATCAAGGAAGAAGAAAGGAAGGAGAAGGAAAGGAAGGAAAGAATTCTGCAGTTTGCAAAGAAAATAAAGAAGCATATGGATGATGAGTTAGAAAGGAGGGAGACTGCCTTGAAAGACTTTCAAAACAGAGGTAGAGCAGCATACTGTCCGGACTGTCCTGACTGTTTGTCCAAAAAAAAATCAATTGAAGAGTAACCCCCCCCCCCCCCAACAAAGGTCCTTTTAAGGACCCCCAATCTATACTAAAGGTTCAGATTCAATATCTCTATTCACCCCCAGTTTACCCCCCCCCCCTACTTGCAAATAAGCTATATTGATGTATGTGTAAATAGGCCTAGTCCCCTAAAAAAAATATGTTGTGGTGACATTCCACAATATGAGACTAGCTGACGGAATGACTGAAAAATTCAATTCGTAGGCCTAGACCGGCTCCCTAGACCGAGAGACAACTTTTTCATGCCAGGGGTTGCCAAGCCAATAAAAACAACTGGATTTGACGTATGCTTTATAAAACTATATTCCCCATGACTTGGCAACAGTTGAATGTAGTGTTGTGGTCCAGTATATAAATTATAGTTAATTCCCTGGAAGGAAACGATCGGGTTTTGGCTTTTGGAAATTGCCGGGCTGAGATTGACAGCATTGTTTACGTTTTAGCGCAGACACCGGGTTCGCAGAATGATAGATAACAGACGTTTCTTTATTGTTTTTAGTCTAAAAAGCACACACCACTTGCAGAACAGAGGTAAATAGATATACTGGGTGTATTTATACATTGCCATTAGACTGAAATACATGGATAATATATTTAGAAAGTGAGACGCCGCCGACTTTCAGAACTGACAGCGACGGTAGTTGATGCGCATCCAGTCTGCGCAGGATTTGACCTACTTAAGGCGGCCAACAGCGACCGCGGGGAGCATACGTTGCGTATGTCTTCCCCGACTGGCAAATTAATAATAGTTTTCGTCCACTTGAATCATTTTAACCTATTTTGAAACAATAATATAGAAAGAATACCACTTTCATTTTATTTTGGATACCTTATTGATGATAACAACACGTTGTTGACACAGAAGAACGCTAAGACATTTTGTAAACAATGATTCTCCCTCGGCCGCGTTGACCTTCACCTTGACAACATGACGATTTACGTTAATTTATGCAAGTCACCTTGACAACATGACGATTTACGTACAACACTGTCGTGAATATGGTGATAACTAATAAAAACATAATATTACAGCGTTTCACTGTTACATCCATCATTTCAGATGTCATTTGTAACAATAAAGCGGCAAAAATGAAAAAAAAAAACAACTCGATTGTGACCCCTTTGGTTGTCGTCAAAAAATGGACAAATTTCAAGAATACGACGAGTCAAGTTTCGGCGACTAAACTTTGTCGAAAATCAATCAATCCTCTTCTATTTGGACATTTGAGTTGAATTTTATTGCGGATTATCAAAGAATAATATGTTTTCTTTACGTTGTCAGCTTTTAAGGCAGGAGAAACAATGATAAGTCGTGGAAAATGGACTTCAAGCGAGACGAGTCAGTGAACTCGCTGACTCGCCTGTAAAAAAGTCAACTTCGAGGAAGGTTATTATTGTAATCTGTTAAATAATTTGTAAGCATAATAATGCTTACACTGCACCTGCATGTAACGTTTTAATGCCTACATTTTATATCAACACCCTGCTACCTATCAGCACAGACTTTTGTCTATTGGACTATTGGACTAAGATCTGTTTCACACCTCCTGTGCTGGCGACTACATCCCCCACCCGCACTCTCCTAAACCGGTTATATCATAAAGGTCTGAGTAGGCGAGTCATTATTCCCTCCATGTGGGGCAGCTGATATCTCTTCATTCTGACAACTTTGACGCTAGTAACAATGCCCCGTCCTCCTCTCCCACACAAAGACACTGTTTACCATACCCTGAGAGTGTAACACCGACCAGTCTGTATGGATGAGGCTTTCTGCTTGTCATGTAGAGCAGCTCATGTCCCATCACACTGACAGCTGATGAGCTGCTTGTGAACCTTAGTAATATGGTCACAACAGTCACCCTGTCACAATGAATCTTTGTCCAGGTTGTGTATAGTTGATGTACAATAACACTGACAGCTTCTGGAACACTCGTAAACCTTTTAAATAATGCAGCCATATAGTCCTAGGCTTTCACCAACATCAGCAACCCAAATGTATCTGTGGACATACTCATGTGCATCCACACTTTTTCCAGGGGCCACTTCTACGGTTGCTATGTAACCAGAACACACTAGGCTGAATAACTGTCTGTTTGACGCACTGGTTTATATTTTTGTTGTGAAATACACAACTAGACAGATCTTCTTTATAAAATCACATTATAGAATACGGGAATTAATGATGAACACACAAAGTAAAGTGCAACAGGGTTGTTCCTTTATTTACTGGCAAAAGAAATAATCTTCAAAGGTTGCGTTTGAGTAAAAAATGTTGTATAATGCTTTACTACAGATGCCAAAATTTCTCATTTATTTGGTTTGTTTCTTTAAAGTTTGATTTGTTACTTAGGCTTTCATGAGATGTTTAAGGTATTTATGCCCTTTTGTGCTAAAACATGTACAGTGCTTCAATGTTTACTATTAGCCAGTCTGAATGATGCATTGTTGAATTTATGTTGAAAATTTGTGTTGGGTTACAATATGGTATGCTACATCTCATTGAACAAAGAAGTGTCACAGAAGAAATATACATGATATTTGAACTCTTGTTTTTCACACAGTCAATGTAAGATTATACAAATTATGTCTTTCACAGTCAATGTAAGATTATACAAATTATGTCTTTCACACAGTCAATGTAAGATTATTAAAAGTATCTTCCAACCACAAAACTTTGTTCACACTGGAAATTTCTATGACAAATAAGAACTAACACACATGTATTTGCGTAATAAGCAAATTGCAAATTTAGTAAGAATACCAAAGGACATAGGAGATGGCTACTTATTATAGTGAGTAATTATCCTAGGCATGCATTACAGAGGCAGCTTGTAGAGGAATACTTTGCCAATAGTATTATAACACTATTTTGGTGACACACATTGATGAGAAATAAGTGCTGCTATAAACATGATTCATATATCAACAGATTATCTCATGCAGTATAACACACATTGTAAGTATGGAATCGAAAGGAAGGTTGCAGCTTGCTGACTAAAATGTTAAAGTTACTATTATTGTCCACTATAAACACATAATAATCAAAAGGCGGGGTCACAGCATACACCAAAATCTAATACTACATACAGAAAATACGGGTGAATTATGTTGAACTCTGTACTACATTATAAAAACCTCATACTTCTGAATTGAAGATAGTCGTGTCACAGATCTAGAAGAAATGTATGTGCACTGCTCAGCAAAATATTATGTTCTGGTCAATCCCGCCCTCAAACACCACTGATAAGCTTTGATTTACATTTATTTATGTTGAGTACTTGGCTTGAATGATATCTGACCATGGCAAATCAAATGGACCCTATTTAGGTTTGACACCCCCATCACTGGGGGATGCATACCTAAATCCCTTGCTGCTTAGAGGTATGTACAGGCCAAACTTTCTCCCCTACCATTTTGCAAAATATGTGATATTGTGCTATATTGCAATCACACAGTGCAATGTTGTGCTTTTAGCATATCTTAGTTGACTCTACCCCTTCAATTTCAAATCCCTGTTTGCAAAGCTTAGTAAATGTTCTGTTAACACATTCAGCCTACAGCAAATATATGTTTTTGACACACTCCTTCCCCCCATATTATGTGTTGCTATGGCCTATGGCCTGTGTTGCTTTATTAACCTTCATCCCTCCTCCCTCTCATCTCCCCAACCCAACCCAATACATTCACTAAGCCCCTGCCATCCCATCCCTTCCACCTCTGTGTCGGTAAACTATACATAAAATCCTCAGAAGTTTGTTGAGGGTTTACCGCAATGGGTGGAAGAAGCTTATTTCAATTATTATTTTTTTGTTTTACAGTTTTCCATTGTATTCTCAATGACCTAAAAGAAGAAAATGGTGCCCAACTCAGACACCCCCCCCTCTGTTCTCACCTTTCTTCACCACTTAACTATTCTCACCTACACCTCAGTTCTAGGCTAAAAGCTGTCACCAGCGCTACTAAATTGAATTGTCATTACATCCTGGAGGTAGTAGCATTTTGTTTTAGTGTATCAAACCCCAAATGTCTATGGAAGTAGAAAACTGAAGCTGAAAACAATGTCTCTTCCCTAGTGGAAAAAAAGGTTGATAATATCAGTAGATAGTTACCTTAGGGTAGTAGACCCAATGCTCAATAATAATTTTAAATCTATGAATGAATACGGATCGGTAGTTAATGATGGGTTAGGAGCTAATTCAGGTAAATATACTTCCCTATCAGTCTTGTTCGAAATGCTTATATAATTGTTTCTTTTTTTATACTTCCTGATTCATCGTTTTAAACTTTTCTGCGGTCAGAACAGTGTTCTGTTCAATAGTGAATGCTATTACATAATGTTCTACAGACTTTCTAGATTTTAGAGGAAGCTCCTCATGGATTAAAAGAAAAAGTATAACTTGTCTGAGGGCAAGAACATTTAGTATTGAGAATGTCAACGACATACAACTTGACCCCAGTCAGTAATCTGCCTTATATCACACTTCTTGGATTAAGATTTGCTCAACTGTAGTGATGCCTCATTTAATAAAATGTCTGTGATACAAGTCAGACTAATGACCAGTGTATGCAAATGTCACTGAATGCCTCCCTCCTATATCACATGGACCTCACACAGGGTGAATGACTGTATGTTGTGAACGGGCTGAACTACCTTAACATACACATGACAAGGCTGACTGCACACACATGCAAACCTTGGTCCCTCTAGGTGTTTGCACTTGGACAATGTTCCTGACAGATGACAAGTTGTGCCGGGGGAGCTGAGGTCTGTGGAGGTAAACACATGGGTAATATCCATTGTCAGATGTTCATACTCAGGTGAAAATACAACTTTAGTTTCAAAAGACCCATATATTGTCATGTTAGAGGATAGGGTCATGATTTGCTTGGTGCTTGCCGGGGAGATGCAAGTGTTGTTATCTTTGTCTTGTATTGCCGACACATTCAGGTAGCCCAACCATGGTTCCAGTATTGTCCAAACTGTGCCTTCAAAATGAATATATAACAACTATGACTATGAAAAAGGAGGAACTGAAAAGAATTGGTGCATGTGTCCAGGACAAAAACTGTCAAAAATCAATTGTTCTGGTATTAATCTAGGTCAGAGCATGGTTGACATGGGTAGGCACTAGCCCTGGGAGCCAATGGCCCTTAATTCTAGGTCTTGGCCTGTAGTTTTCTCAGAAAATACCTTCTATTCATATGGGCCCCGTCTGCCCATAGAAGCGATCGCATAACACTCTAGATAAACTCTATTCACTATGTTGTATGTCTTTGACAAGGAAAGTTCCTAACATCCATTCTATTTATGTTATAGTATATCCTTAAGAGGAATATTTCTGATTTTCTCTTTGTAAAAAGCAAAATCTTAAGTCGGGGCCAACAAATTAAAGCCCAGGCTCGCAGTGGTGGCCAGATGGCATACTCCCCAATCATGAGAACGTGAAAATACTCACTTCCACATATACAGCCCTGTGCTGCACTTGTCACATCAATGTCTGCACAGGTCCAGGTCTTTGTTGTGTTCCCATCTTGGAAGGAGCAGGGGTCATGACATGAGACTGTTATTCCACCATCTGTGTGGACAATATCTGCATCCCGGAACTGAAAAACTGAGGCACAAAAAAGATAAATTAGAAGAAAACTTGGTATAGGTGCAAACTTTGGAAAAATAAGAAATTCTGAGAAAGGTCTGTGAGGCTGTATCATAACAAATATTTATTACCATTCATGAGGAAAAAGAATCTAATAATATTTTGTCTTAATATCTTGTTCTCACTTGTGAATGAGCACATAAAATATGTATGTGTTAGTAATTTCCTCTATAGCCTGACTCCAAACCAATTAATAGCATTCTATATGATTACTATGTCAGTTGCTTAAACAACATGTGAATACAATGTAGATATAACTATTGTTTTATGTATCTAAACAGATAAACTCTATAACTGAACTCACCTTGCTTTTCACAGAGGCCATAGAATGAAGCAATATTCGTGATGTCATGAAACCCATAGTATTGACCATAAGGATAAAACACAATGTATCGTTCATTTATGCTAGCAGGTTCAAGAATCCCATTCGGCCATTTATACCATTTACTCCATGTGGTAATTGAGTTATCCGTCCCCCGGATGTCCCAGGAATTTACCTCATCAGTCATTCCTATATTAACCTCGCGGCTGCAATTGCAAAACATCCCAAATATTAGACTACTGTGACAGTTTAGGTGTGCAAATATTAACATACATTTTAATCATCTCATAAGTTTTGGTCTGTAATGTTGTCTTTGGGAATGCAGGGGTAGACACTGGTGCTGGCCTGGGTGCCAATACCCCATGATATTGTGTGCAAGTCCACACCCCTTTTCAAGATTACCTTCCTAAGATCTTTTTATATTTTTAGTATTTTCCACACAAAACCAGATCTAGTTAAATTCAACCAATCTTATTTTGTATTCTGAAACAATAGTTTGTTAGATATTTGTATATCTGCATGACTTAAAAATGGTGAATGATAATAAGATACATAATTTGCATCATTTTTCAAAAGTCATAAACTATAACAATAGGCTGTAAAAGAGCATCAGACATATATACTAATACTCCAATATCATCCTTAAGGCATAAACAACATTGTATTGCTATGCCGTCTGTACTTAATCTACAGATAACAAATCAACACATTCTCACCTGCCAGCAACTTTCAACATTCGCTCAAAATGGCGGATATTCTTGATGTTAGCCAGGTTCCCTCCAGCACTGGCACATTGTGTGCGATGGTCTGTCCATAAGGCCTTACCAATTACGGTATAGCAAGACTGCTGGTTTGGCGCCAAGTCTGAAAACAATGAGTAGAATTAAGGAAAAGTTGGTAAAGCCTTCTAATTTAGATGATTTTAAGGAAGAGGCTAATTCAATATGATCAATTTTCTTCAATCTCACAGATTGTAACAGTCACTTCTAAAGGCCACTCCAAAACAAAAAATATTACCCTAGCCATGAGACATATTGTTATGGCAAAAAGGGTCTTTAAGACACTTGGAGAACTAAATTCACATTTTAGTAATTGACACATTATGGTTATCTGTAGAAGTGGCAAACATGGATGACTGTTGAGTAATCATGCTGCCATTAATGTTGAAGTGCTGTAATATTTGCTCACCAACATCAATCTCACAGAGCATTGGGTACTTTGTCTCACAGTCCTGCAGATACCATTCCACAGCCCCGCCAGTAGCTAAACAATCCTTGGAAGTATCAGTAGTCGGTTCGGTTAGAAAGCCAGGCCATCTACCGTCACCATTGATGAGTTCACCATCTGCCCAGGTGTAGTCACCCTCTGAGGATATGTCATTGCCTCCAATCCAGTAGTTAACTGCTAATCCTTGGACCTCTCTGACAGGTTGATAAAGAAATCAGCAAAATGAAGTTTCAATATTAAATGTATTATTATAGATTCATGTCTCTAAGATCCTGTGTTCAAGTCCTGCAGATGACAACTGAATACAAGGCTCTCATTAGTTGACCTATGCAACTCCTTTTACACTTATTGTATTATACAATAGTGCCCTATATTACATATGAACAGAGATTCATATGCATATGAACGGAGCTTCAAAAAGTTTTGGCTGTACACAAACTCAGGAATAGGATATTTCCACTCTAGCCCAAGTACAGCAGTGCTAATTTTCAGGAGGAGGGGCAGTGAGATTTTGCGTGACTCCTATAGAGGGGTTGGCATACTGCTCAAAAATTGGACAGACTATGCCCCCTTTTAAGCAAAGTAAAGTTCTCCTTTTTTATTGTATTCCGAAAAAGAGACATATCCTACCTGAATCTATTAACCATAAGTTGTTCATCAAGAGTAGTTATCTTTGCTAGGTTACCATTTCCCAGTTTACAATAGGCATCTGCCTCATTCCATGTCATGAAGTTTCTTGCAGTAGATGGACTGAAATACATCTTATTTCGGGGACATACTACCTCATCTGAAATTAAGACAAAAGTGTATTGAGGCCCTATCTAAATTTTAATATTATTAATAACCGATGCACCCTCCATATAACATACCCAAAAAATATGAAATGCAAAAAATAAAGTATGCACTTTTCAATTGCTTATAAGGCTCTATATACACTCCAAATATATAAGTGTTGCACCATGTCTTTGTCTGTTTATCCCTTTTAACTAGCAAATTTTGGTACATCATAAATAACAAAGACACAGAAAATGTAATGCAGTGCCTCAGTCATAGCAGCAGTAGGTTCCATATTTGATAACTTACCATATGTTTCAGCACCTCTCACAGGACGGATCAGGTCATTAGCCACATAACATGAGCGAAGGTCTGCTTTAGATATAGCCAATTGAGATTCTGTAAAGGGTTGTAAATGAGTAGATAATCATGTAATAACTTCTGCCAAAAAGTGACGAAGAAAGGCAATATGGTGGCAGGAAAAGATTGGCTGTCATTAATCTCTCTATAGGTAAATAGTGTACCGAGAAGGAGTCAGTGCTGTTCCTCCTCACAGAGGGGCAGCATGACAGCCCCTGACAGGAAATAAGCCTCCTGCAAATTTATTTTTCCCCCTCTTCTTCTTTTGGCAGTAACCAACTCCCAGTTTGAGCTTGATACATACCCTTCTGTGGTATTAGATACCATGGGAGGAGAACAGATTTTAGGATATGATCACATATTTCTGATAAAAACATGATGTTAGAATATATTTAGTCTACCTGGCTCCACTTCACAGATGAAGTGGTATGGTGTCTCACAGGGCGCATCGTAAAGCAAGTTTACACTTGGAACATATTGTGCACAGAGGTGTGCAGCATTGTTGGGGTCTGGGGGGCCCCACAAGCTGTTATCAGTTAGAGGAGTGCCATCCACCCATTGGTAGTTTGTGTTGGAACCATCGTCCTTCAGGCCTACCCACAGAAAGGCCAGATACAGCACCCACTGGGTCCACCTGCAATTGTAATAGCTCTTTTGGTAAGGTACCATTACAAACACGAATTGCTACATATTTTGGGCATTTGGCATGTATACAGCAATAGGTAAAATTGTGACAGGTGACAAGGATGGAACTCACAACCCCAGTGTATAATTCCTGCACTGCTCCGTTGCACCACAAAAGTAGTGCTACAACTTAGTGATTGGTATCAGAAATCATTTTCAACAGCCCGAAACCACTGAACTATGTAGTGCACTATATGTCAAAATGAACTCTTTTATTCTACTTCCCCCCCCCCCCGACTCAAAAGGTCCATGTTTCTGAGTAATATATATACAGTTATTTCCACACATTAATTGGTTTCAGATGCTTGCCTCTCCTTTCCGATGTTTTCCATCTCAACAAAGTCATCCAGCTTGGCAAGATAGCCCCCTATGTTCTCACAGTCCTGTTTAGCGACATCCCAGGTAGCCTTGTAGCGGGGGTAGTAGTAAGATGACTCAGTCAGTGAACAGCCTGGATCTGGGACTAGTCAGACAAGGGAAAAATATTACATTACATAAAGCCACACAAGATGATTAATACTTCATTTAGAATGTATATTGTAGAACAGGTATCACACAAAACCAAACATGTAGTTTCCAATTGATGGTTGTTTTTTTATTCGGGGTTAGGTTGACATTGAGCTGTTGGAGGGCTGTTGGTGTGGGTACGTTTTGACCTTTTGAAAGGCCATTAGAAATGTCTGTATCCAGTAGAAACACCCCCCCCCCCACCCAACCACCAAACCAAATGTGCTCATTGATCCATATTAGAACGCCCTCTCAAATAAAACAAACTGAATCAGTGTAATCAGGAGGCCTGTGCCTGTGCTGATATGAGACCCCTATGCTTATTCAAGCAAGTACATTCTTATTTCTTGGTCAGAGTTGTAACAAATGTATCTCTGCTATGTGCAGTTGTAGGCAGTGTCAGCATGGTAATAATATCAAGACAGAAGATATCACACGGTCATAGCAACAGACATTGGATATTAAATATGGTTCTTGTCATCTTAAGAGGTTAAAGGGGGAAAAATTACTCAGAGGATCTGATCTGTGAAGGGAAACTGCTTAATCAAGGAAAACTGTATCAGTTCATCTGATTACTTACCATGCACTTCAGCATCATTCACAGGACGGAAAATATCATTGGTGATATAACATGACAGGAAGTCTGCTCTGGATATGGCCAATTCAGATCCTGAAAGATTTTTTGATTACAGTATATACTGAACTTTGTTAAGTATATATTTATATATATTCATATACATTTATGTATATATATATATATATATATATACATATTTATATAATTTCATTCAGAAATGCCTCTAGAAACTTTATAGCTGCTTATTCCATGACATGATTCCAGACTGAAACCCTGAGTGTGACATAACTCTATTTATTTTTTATGGAATACGACAGCCTCATTGACTTAACCAAGGTAGGCCGTATTTAACACCCCCTGTTGAATAACCCTGTCCCGTATTTCACGGCCTGTGACGTCATCAAAATGGCGGTTTGTTTACATTTGAACAGCGTAGAAAAAAGCTATTTTAAGCCCTCCACCCCCTATGGGCCCTAATAATTTAATTTGAATCGAAAAAGATAAAAAATAAACACAAAGGAACACTCGTTTTAGACTCTTGACTAGGTTATTTCACTTGTTGGCCCCTGGGCCGCATTTCACTTGGCCTACGGTCTCGTGAAATACGGCCCAGGGGCCAACGCGTGAAATAACCCTGTCAACAGACTAAAACTCGTGGACCTTTGTCTATGTAGCCGGCTGTATGCCCTTGGAAATATGCTTCACTATAGAATTTGGGAGAATGATACTAGTACAAACTACACAGGGAAAGTTAAGGCCAAACAAAAAGGGTGTGTTTCAGGTTACCTGACCTTACCTAGGAAAACTGGGCCGGGCCTAGAAATTTTATTCAATATAATTTTTTGAATATTTTAAGTAATTTTGGGGCTATTTCAGGGTCAATTTGATAGTCCATGAGTCAACACCATTGCCAGGGAGTCAGCACAGGAGTTTCTGGTTGATTTTTAAGCCAAAGATTGAAAAAAAACTAGATTTTCTGACCATGTAACCTGAGACACACCTTTTTATTTATTTCTATCTAACCAGACCCACTTGCAGTTTGAGTATGATTCCATGACTACATTGTTAACTTTACTAAATTCATTTACCTCGTTCCACTTCACAGATGAAGCTGAGTGGTATAGCACAGCCATAGTCATCAACAAGGTTTACAACTGGCAAGTAGCCGCACCTATCAGCAACCCTGTTTGGACGTCCAACATTCCACATACTGGGGTCAGTTATAGCAGTGCCGTCCAGCCAACGGTAATTTGTGTTTGAACCATCAATGTCAAACAGGCCTATCCAGAGTCTGAGGTCAATTTGCAGCTCCCACTGGGACCTGTGTAAATAATGGTTATAATACTTTTTAACGTCGACAAAGTGGTTAAAAGAGGTAGTAAGGGTAACTGTACTTCTGCAACTCAATAGCTGGGCCTAAACGATATATATATGTCCTGGACATATTTATTGAATATATTAAATCAGAATTGACTAACACATTGTGAACTCCATTTTAAGATGCTCACCTTCCCTTCAACACATTTTGCATCTCAACAACATCATCTAGCTTGATAAGATATCCACCAATTTTCTCACAGTAGAGTTTAGCATGGTCCCATGTGGCCAGAATGCGGGAGTAGTAGTAAGACGACCCACTCAGTGTACAACCAGGATCTGGGACTGGTTAGGAAAGGGAACATGTTATATTAGATAATGGCAAACAAGAATATAATAGTTTATACCATGGTTATCCACTTTGGACACTCCAAAAGTGCATAACCAGCATGCATTAGAACTGGATAACCGCACTGCTATGACGTCACACATAAAAAACAAGATGGCGGACTTTGTTTACATCATGAACTACCGAGTTAATATAATGAACAGTTGAGATTACATCATGAAACTAGTCCCTTTGGAAGGTTATAGAAAAGAATTTGTAAGAAAATGTTAAAACTGTGGTATAAACAGATTAATACATGGCTAAGGTACTCGACTGTGCCTTGTGCCTTAGTCTTGGATAACCAAACCCTTGTGTTTGCTTATTCATGTATTATTCCATTAATAATGTGTGTAACACCATAACAACTGTGGTAACAACTGTATACCTAACAGGCCCAGTGGGAAAACTGTGAGCGGTGTCACCTGTGCAATTATATTAAGATGGAAGATATCACACAGTTATGGGAGGAGACATAGTTTCATAATATGTGCAGTTTTCTGTCATCTAAAGAGTTGAATGGAGGAATGTATTATGAGGAGGAACTAATCTCTGAGGGAAACTGTTTCATCTCTAATCACTTACCATGTATTTCAGCATCATTCACAGGATGGAAAATGTCATTGGTGATATGACATGACAGGAAGTCTGCTCTGGATATGGCCAATTCAGATCCTGAAAAAAGTTTTGTTTACAGTATATGCCAAACTTTGTTTAGAATATATATATATATATATATATATATATTTATATATATATATGAGACCAATAACTCAGTATAGGAGTTGTTGGCGTATATTCCACCAGAGGGAGTTATGTCTTATGTTAGCTATAGTTCCCTGCTCCCACACCAGGGGGCAGGTAGGTAATCCGTCAATTGCTGTACCGACCTCATTCACTCTAACTACACGGG